>JANHFX010008052.1:0-48890 GCA_027560015.1 Chloroceryle amazona
AGGCCAACCCCCACCTGACTATAACTTCCCTTCAGGTAGTTGAAGAGAGTGATGAGGTCACCTCTAAGCCTTCTCTTTTCCATCAACTCCATTTTATATCACATGAGAAAAGACAGCAACCAAATTTGCAATCTAAATAAACTGGACCTGGATTTCAATGGTGTCAGAGTCCAGGGTTATTTAGGCTTTGATGAGGATACAGCTCACTGATGAGTAAAGAAAATATATCAATTAGCAAGTTACAACACGTCCTTGGCCAGCAAATGGAAGCAGAAGATGAGGAGGAGGAAAAAAGGATATGCTGTGTAATAATTGGTAGGTGACTGCATGCTGTGTGTGCAGCCTGAGGAAACAGGGATCCATTCAATCCCCCCCCCACAGATTCAGCAACTTCACTGGCCCACGCACTCTGTCTGAAGCACCCGACATGTTTCATAGCCTCCAGCCATTAACTTTGGCGCCAACAGATGAATCATATCTTCTGTGAGTGTCCCTGCTGCAGTAACTTAGTATTATTCTCATTCTCTGCATTTAGATAGCGCTTGCCAATCCCAGGTCTCAAAACAGTGCATGGAGGTGGATGGGTCCTGGGACTGACTATCTTGCTTATAGTCATGGGAAATGAGTTGGCATTAAGGCTGGAGACCACACCTCCTCAACCTCCTAAAGTTTTCTAATCCCTGGGCCACATCACCTACCTTCATGATGCATACTTAGCAATCAATGGTAAATGTTTGTGGTATACGGAAGAGTTTTTTCACATTCCTGATATAATTATAATACTCCCAAGCACATTTTTAGATTCACATAAAAGACTTGTCTAGTATGTGATTAGTCAGATGTTTCCTAATTTCTAGCCTTCTAGATGCTTAGTGCTCTATAGACTGCCATTCTGAATTTGGACAAGCAGAGAGATATAACCACATCAGCAGCAGATTCCAACAATGAATACACACCTCAAGCCATCAGGAATGCACCTCTTGCCTTGGATCAGTCACTCATAGAAGTCTTACTGTTTACAGCTCAGCAGCTTCCTCAGTCTCTCTGAGAAGACTGTATATTAAGCCACCTTTAGCCTAGCTCTGGAATGGGATAACCATGACTAGCAATAGTCATTTGCTTCCTAAGGAAAAAGGAGGGAGAGCACAGCAGGATAGAGCATAGGCCCCACACTCCATGACTGAAGTAAGGAGGAAATATGTGAAAAATTACAGTCAAGTTCAATCAGGAGTCCAGAAAATAAAACAAATTCATGATGAAGCAGCACATCTAGGGTCAAGCCAAGTATCAAGGCTTAGGGCCATCCTCTAGACTGATAACAGATGCTCTCTGTTAACCCGTCTCCCCTCACAAAGGAGAAAAGGAATAAAGGAGAGAGACTTATCAATTAGAAAAGAAAGCTAAAACAGATTTAAAGAAAATAATAGTAATAAAATGAAATATATACAAAACCAGTATCAAACCCAACCCCCTGGTAGCAATTACCATCAATGTTGCAGACAGGCCCTGGTGAAGTCCCAGACTGAAGTCAGTAGCAGACAGGAACTGGATTAAGGAATACACAGCTTAGGACCAAAGGCAGAATAGCCAGAGTCCTCCTCAGACACAGGCTGTTGAAGAAAAAAGCTTGACCCTCTGAACCCTCAGCTTTGTACTGAACATGAAGTGTATGAGATAGAGTCCTTCATTGGTCAGTTCAGGGTCAATTGTCCTGTCCACTTCTTCCCATGGGTGTGGGCATTTATTTTCTACACCCCCAGGATGGCACACAAGATTTAGCAGTGACCTTGGTCTGCATACCAATCTTTGGCAGTAATTGTAAACACTGAATGCTATCACTGCTAGAAGCAGACACTCTAGAAGAATATGGTGTTGCCTTCAGAGAGTGGAGTTAGTTAGAAGAGACTTTGGTGAAAAATAAAACTTGCTGAATAGAATTAATTCCATTCTAAGACAAACTAGGAAAACCACCCACAGTTCACAGTCAAAATTAAGTTGAAGTTTACCAGTATCAGGCACAATTCAGCAATTATAAAGGAGAACGTCAGCAACAAGGCAGGGCCAAAAATTATAAAACCAATCCCAACCCATACATCAGTAAAGCAGAGCTAGAGATCACTACTCCCAGAGGATAGCAAAAGGTAAGTTGTCAAACCCAGCCTTAAATGAGGCTCCTGGGCCTATGGGCAGAGTGTGTGGGTGGTGGTCAGGTGAGGCTCGTCAAACCTGTTAAGGCTATTAATGCACTTCACGGCCACAGCATAGGTTTCTGGAGGATTTACAGAGCATGCTTAGGTGCAAGAACATCTCTACTGGCTTCTGTAACTGTATTGCAACTTATTCTACACATCTGCAGGAGTTTTTGTGGTATGATACCCCTAGGCATCAATAGCAAGGACACAGGTGAGTCGTGTTCTGGATGTGAGAGGAGAGAACTGTTGTCACAGAACTGTATCTCGATTTTCCTCAGTTCTACATCTGTATTTACTAGCTTTTATTTAGCAATGAAATATGGGGCTAATATATCCCTGATTGGGTTGGGTTGAACCAGTATCTTTTCTACTATGTGACTGCATATACAGTAAAAGTAAAACTTTCACAGATTATGCTTTCATTCTTCACATCTTTACAATGCTTTCCTTTAAGTAAAATTACTGCACTGAAATAATTGTCCCTAGATGAACTGCTAGATGAACTTCAGTATACTTAAATCAAGTACTCTTCAGATTGCAATTACTGTCCTTCACAAGCAATTAAAATCATCAATGCCATTGTAGTTTAGAAGCACCATCTGAGTTAGGCAAAGTTTGATGTAGAGAGAATAAGCTAAATCAAATATTACTCAACCTTTTCTCCTCTCCTGCATCGCTACAACCTACTCTAAGATCTTTCACCTTTTATACAGGGGCTTTTTATATAGAAGGGTGTATGTTTAAATTGCATCTTGCCTCGTATGTGTAAAAAGGGACAGTTGGCACTGGTGTGGAATGAATGCAGGTGAAGAATTGACTTGGGTTACAGATAAAGTGGATTCCCAGCTCTAATCCATGGGTAAGGTCCTTGTGGGATGCAGTTCTATGGGGTCAGGACAACTGAGGAGCACACACCCTGAGATACTAACTGTGGGATTGAAAGGGGTGTGAAACTCACAGGAGAATTAAGGTAAATACAAATTAAAATAAACACAAAAATATGTTGGGATATGTTGTCCTAATTATCCTGTTCAATTTAAGTAGTTCAGCACACACACTTCAGGGATTAAACATTCCTATGGGGTCTGGTTCCTGCTAGACTCTTGATAGCCTACCTTTCTGCTGGACCTATTCTCAGTGTTTCATTCAAGAAGTATTTCTTTTAATTGTCAGAACAAAGCACTGCAGCCAGCATGGAACTGCTTGCTGGAGGTGACTGGGTGTTTTTCACTTTTAGCTGGTAGGATTTGTATAGCGTTGTTTTGGTTTGTTTTTTTCCTGAAAAAGTTTATTTGCCCTGAAGAGTACATCTGAGAAATTCAGGTCTGAATTTATTGTTTTTAGGGGCTGGCGGGGATAAATAGGCAATTTCCAACTTTGAAAAAGAATCATTTCAATGATGCTTCTCTGTTAAAAGTTGCATTAAGAAGGGCTGAAAACGTTTCAATCAAAGCAAAACATTTTGAACAGGATCAAATTGAATATTTCTGTTTACACTGAGTACTTTTTTATTTAATAAAAAAAACCCTCAGAGTTAGCATTTACTGTTGAACTTGGCTGTTATTCATCTGAATGTTTTTATTTTACTGTTAATTAATAACATGATAATTATTTATATAGGTCCCTATATAATAACTTTTCCCAGGGAGAAAATCGAACTTTCATGGGAAATGACTTAGCAAGTTGAAGTGTCCAATGTTTCCCATGAGGTTAAAAGTTCAGTTAACTTTATCTCTTGTTATTTTTTGCTACACGCACCTTTTGGCTTCTGCTCAAACTGCAAAATGAGGTGTAAACAGCACCAAAGCAATGCTAAAAATATGGAGAGAGAAAGAATTCTGTTCAATGTTTGGTACAAATGACTTTTTGATCCAGTGACTTAGGCTGGGTAGAAAGGGAAAAGCACAACTTCTCTCTCTGACGATGCTCTTGCTGGTTATTTATGGGAGCAGGACTCTTGCTAACTTCATCTGCCAGGGGATCACCAATTTCTAAGTGTGCAAATCTGTGAGAGACACAATGAAGTCAAAGATTTACATTCACTTCTGAGCAGTGGGTTCCAACAGCAGCTAAAGTTCCAAAAGTTCTTGGCCATTGCTGCATCCTGCACATTGAGAAGTAGAGCCACTGTAAAAGGCCAGATAACCTCTTTCACTATGGGAGATACGACCTGATGGCCAGTATTCATTATTCAAAATATGATAAATCTTGTTGGCAGAGGAGGAAGCTGGCAATCTCAGATGCTTTTTGTCAATGCAACTCAGCAGGGTGATGCTGCAGGGTATTATTTACCTCCATTTCTACACTGCAGAAGGACCTGTTAGGCAGCTGGGGATCATGAGGGAGGATGTTGTGCTAGAGCAGCCCAGGGGCAGGAAGTGTCAACTGCTCAGATTTAGTTTTCATCCAAGTATCTCTTGTCTATAGATACTATTAAATAGTATCTATTAGATATACTTATGATATTATGTAGTATTATATATCTATAGATACCTAATAGATATATCTAATAGATACTATTAAATAGTAGCTACTTCAAGAAATGTTTGTCCTTCCCCACCCCCCCGCTGACTGCAGACTTTGCCTCCCCCCAGGGAGAGGTGAGGGAGAGCTTAACAAGGAGTACAAATAACAGTGATAGGTGCTAAAATGGAGTGATAGCATTCCCCTGTGCCCATCCCACCAGGCTGTCAGTGCAGTTAAGAGAGATTTTTCTTCCTTGCACAGAGCAGTGAGTCGTTTCTCTCGCAGCTCCCCAGCCCTCACCGGAATACCTCCTGGGGAGGGATTCGGTGCTCGGCAGGCAGCCCAGCATGTCGCTGCGCTCTGGACCCGCACACTTGGCATTTCTTCTAACGTACAACCTTATCAGATGCACAAGCTTCTCGGTGTGTGCTTTGTGCCCTTTCTTCCCCCCTGGATCGGGCTTGGAGAGATTCAGCATCTGATCCTTGTCCAGTCAAAGCGTCTGTTGAACGCAATCGGAGGAAGATGCAGAGGGGGACTCCGGGATCAGCACTGCTCCCTGAAAGAGGCATATTGATAACACTGATGCACGGCCAATTAGCAGAAGGAGCCGGGTCCAGCCCTCGTGTCTGAGCGCAAGTGATTTATCGGCAGTAATTGCCGAGGCACTTAATGCCTAGTTTGGATGGGAATTAATTCGAGGCCGGATAAATAATGCATTAGGGTTTATTTAGCCCCATGCGAAGCGTCGCCCTCGAAGCAGAGCTGGAGTGCAGAGAAGTGGCATTTGAGCCGAGAGCTGCGGGCGCGGCGATGCGCCGGGCGGTGTCCGGGGCCGGTGCTGCTCGCTGAGGCTGCCGCCAGCGGCACGCCCAGCCAGGAGCATGCTGAGCCCCAAAATCAGGCAGGCCAGGAGAGGTGAGTATGCCTTCCCGGGTGACTGGCGCTGTGGGGAGGGGGAACGCCTGCCGGCACAAGGAAACTTCCCGGCGGTGGCAGAAAGGCTCTGCCCTTGCCCGCGGAGTGGCCCCCGAGCTGCGGTGGCCGCCCCGCCGGACGCAGCCGGCCCTGGGGAGGGCAGCGGAAAAGAGCAGCTTTTGCAAAGGTTCGGGGAGAACGAAGGGGAGGAGGAGGAGGGCACCTGTGCTTATGTTCACTAACATCTTTTGCACTGTCAGGACTGAGCAGCGGGGGTAATTCAAAAATTGTGCTCCTTCCAGGGCCTCTGCAGAACCTTTGCACCCCTGTGGTGGTTGCTAATGCTGTGTTTCTAATGCTGAAATTCATTTTAACAGCTGGAGACAGTTGTGACAAGTTCACCTGCAGCATCTTGGAAAAGCAGTTTGCTGTAGCACGTTATCCCTTCAGGGCTGGAAGCAGGAGGTGGGGAAAGTCGTTCTGTGTGAGCTGTGGACAAGACAAAGGAAGGAAGGAAAGAAAACCTGTCGCGGGTTTGCAACAGCTGCTTTGAGCAGCCGTTCAGACCTGTGAGGTGTAGTACGCTGTGTCTGTAAAGCCATCATCTGGAGCTGGGTACAGCTGGTGTCTCCACTCCAGCTCACCTGGAGGAGATTCTCTGGCAGGGGGATGTATTTTGTGATCTCCTGCTGCAGCAACAGTTCCTTGTTTGACATGGCATTTGTTGAGCATCGTTGCCATTCACAGCCTAGCGACAGTCTCATAAGAGTATCTTCCCTCCTATCAGAAACACAGGCTAGGCTAGTATAATTTAGAAGCAAAAGTAGACACAGTCAGAAGAGTATGTAAAGATTAGGTTTTTCTTCAGCCATGGCAGCATTATAAAGTAGGAAAGTGTCACTGTTTCCAGCTGCTGTGATTCTGAGACAGATAATTCCAGCCAAATGTCACTTTGCATCATATATATAAAGGCAGTATTACACACTGAAACAGTCCTTAAAATGCCAACAGCCCATTAAATAGCTGTTAGTATCTTGGAAAGAAGAATCTTCCTGCCATATGGAGGAGTCAGGATCAGATATACAGCCTCACCCATGTTGAAGTCACATGTACTTATTTTTTAGTTACACAATTTTGTAGAAGCTCAGCAAGTCTTTTGTAGGTGCTGTCTCTTTCCCTTCTCCCTTCTGAGGGGTGTGTGTCTAACATCATTCCAGTTTTCAATGTGTTTGTTATTCAGTGTTCTCGTGGGCTATTATAGCTCTGAGGCAAGATAAATGATGCAACTGGAGGGGTACAGGAAGTCTGTATGAGAGCAAGGAACGCAGGCTTTCACAACTGCCTGCCTGCTGTTCTTCCACTTTCTTGAATTCATCTGGAAGAGACTAAGCTGTATGTTAATATATACTGAAGTCTAGTTAGGGGACAGATGTTATCCTAGAACTCTGGGGGCTGCTGATTCTTGGGGTAAAAACTGTAGTGTAGCTTTGTGTTTCCATTTCGGTTTATAGCAATATATAGAATTCTCTCAGGGTTCGTTCTGTTTGGTTCATTAACTGTGCAGTGGTAGGTTTATTTCTGAGTGAATTTAGATCTCATGAAAAGAGTTGACTTGATGTCTTTTGAAACTTCATTAATTTTCCTACTTTTGCAATGCCATGGCAAAGTGCTTGTAACCTCTTAGAAAGGTTACCAAGTAGGACCTAATCCTGTAAGGTTTTTCTATAGCTCTTGTTCACAGGAGATTTAAACAGACAGTGCTGAAGATGCTGAATGCTTCTTGAAGTTCCCACCTTGCAAGACTGAGCTGGATATGAAATGGTAGTTATGTTTCCTGGACAAGCAATCCCTCAGCTGGGATTGCTAATGAAGGTTCAGGTAATAAATGATGGGGAAGCAAAATACTGAGATGGCTGCAAGAATTTGTTGCTGACAGTGAGCATCAACAAGAGCAGGACATCTGCTGCAAGCTGCTGTATGAGCTTGGCAGTCTCCTCAGAGTTGGCTCTGCCATTGAGGACTTAGTTGTGTAAGGGAGGCAGTGTGACTTCTCTGAGCAGACAATGAAGAGACAAGGAAGGATACTTGGTACAGTCTGTGGTTTCACTTGAGTGTGGTAGGAGGCAGCAAAAAGGCTGAACCTAGTGACATTCATATATTTGGGTTAGATTTCATGTGGCTGAATTAATCAAACCACCTTGTGTGTATGTCCAGCTCTTTGCTTCAGGCTCCCTGCATCTGTGCAAAGAAGAATGCTTCGTAAGCTCTCCTTGTATTTCTACACCTCTGCTGAGAATGTACCTTTAAACCTTCACTTGTGACATCTGATGCTGTCATTTTTGTTCGACTTGTGGATGGTCCATAAAGATCCTCTGTTTAAAGACATTAAGGCTTTTGAAAATGCTGAGCCTGGAATTGAGCCTGACATCTCGAGTGTAGTTTTTAATATCTGTGAAAGATACAGTAGAGAACAAAGATAATTTGCCTTACTAGAGGTAACTGTCAAGTGTAGTGCAGTGCTAGCTGTTCCATGAGCAAGCTCACATCTGTAACTCAGAAACATGCGTTCAGAGATATATTAAGTTTTCCTAAGACCTAGGAAGGTGTAAAATCTCTCAGGCTGAAAATCTTAATGTGCCTAAAAGGGCCTTCTGGAAAATCATTCATCCTGGCTAGGCCTGAATAGATTTTTGCACTATTATTTCCTCTACAGTGTTTTATGTACAGAAATTGGTGGAGTCCAGGATTCTGAAATAAGTGACTGCAGTGGAAAACATCTATTTTCACATTCTTTCTGTGTGATGGGGCATAGAAATATTGCCTTCCAGAATGGAGGCGGGAGAATTTTCAGTATGGAGAGAAGGGAAAGCAGTTTTCAGGGTACATCCTTCAGTCTCAAAGAATACATTTATATTTCATTTTTTTAAGAGATAAAAAAAATGAAACAAAGAATTTGCTCCTTGGTTTGAAAAGTCTCAGACAGGTTATACCTGCCCAGTTGCATTTAAATGTGCTAGGAAATGGAAGCTGGATTAACTACAAGCTTATGCATTCGGGTGTTTTTTTTATATAAGTGGTATGATGGGATTGCCCTCTATAAAAAGAGAGTTAGCTTGCTGACATGTTATTTTCTTTACAGTATTTCTGTCTTCAGCACAATCTGCCTCAGTTATATAGGTACTGAGAGTAAACCTCTCCTTACTGGAGCTTTGTACTGCTGGGTGTCTGACATTATGGAATTCTCTGCACTTCTCTGACCTATTATTTCCATTTGCAGCATGCTCATATATATGTTCCAGTATGTTGAAAAATGTCTTCATAGTCATAATAATTAAACTTTTGTTTGTTTAATTAAAACTTAGAACCTGGAAAAAGTGGTGGGAAACATTTTGTCTGGCTAGAATGTTGCAGATGAACTGGTTTTACCTCAAGTATCCTTCAGCATGGTTGTAGTATAACAGTTATTTCTCTCTTGTTTTTTTTTTTTCCTCCTCTGAAACCTGTCATAATTTAATTTTAATGAAAAGTGGGCTTTAGCATACTTAAAGCGTTTCTAAGAATGTTGTATAGTAATGCTGCCAGGAGGGACTTCAGAGGGTAAAGTACTATTATAGCCCTCTGGGAGCACACACATTTGCAATTTAAGCTTCATGTGCTAGCAGTGAGGACAGCTAGGTTTTAATATTCAATGCCTTTGCAATGGTGTCATTGTATTTTTAAGGAAAGTGCTGTGTCTTTGATTACAGGAGCACGAATACCCTATATTTAAACTGCTTTCTTATGGCAGTAATGCTACATGATTACATGATTTATCTATCAGTTGCTGTCCTCACAATTTATGAGCTGCTTTGCTAAATCCAACCAGATTTGTAAACAGAAAAGGAGTGTCAAAATATATTTGACTCCTATAAACCCAAAGAAAATTGGTTGCATGACAGAGGAAAGAAAAATATATTTGTACACCTAGGGAAAACTGACACATAGTACTCAACAGAAATGTATGTTCTCAAACATAATGTCTAACTGACCATCGAAAAGACACCTCTTAGCTGTCCAGTAAGAGCATATATATATTCAAGTCAGTAAAAAAAGCTAAGGGCTATAGGAATGCATGTGGAAGGAATTGTGTATTTGAGGAAGATGCAGACAGCATTATGCAAGTTTGAGGAACATGTAGAGGAACTGAGGTTTGTGTGGTAGAAGAATATAAGACAGTAATCAGTGAAAATAAAGACTTCCTTAGTTCTGTAGACTGAAAGCATATTATTTGATGTAAAAACAAATGACAGTTATGAGAATTACAGTAGTACACTTTGGAATCTACATGAGTGGTTTAGGGTTAGAAGTGGGTTTTTGAAACAAACCGAATTCTCCTTACGCTGCACTTCAGTTATGTCATGAATCAGTCTTGGAATAATAAAAATAACCAAACCTAAAATTCCTTTTGGTTTAAACTAGGTGGGAAGATATTTTTGGGAGTAGACCTAATGCTCTCCAGCCACTGATGTCATTGAGTCCAAAGGATCAGAATAGAACTAGTCCAAAAGATATATTCACCTTTGCACATGTCACATTTCACAGGTAACATTTATATTCTGTGGATTATGGAGGACCCCTAGGCTACATATGAAGTCCAAGGCAGAGCCAGGACTTGAAATCAATTTCCCAAAGTTTATTATACATGGAAAAAGTACTGGATTATCCTCCCTTCTTATTCAACAGCTTCTCACTGGCCACTTTCTGTCATCAGAACGCATCTGACTCCATAAGAACTTGCCAGTTAAGAACAGCTTAGACATTTAAATACGACCCTGCAACTTTCTTTCTTGAGTAAATGAAGGACATCAGCATAATAGGATAAAAATGCTGGTATGAAATTGTGGGGGATGCTTCCAGCAACTTTTTTTTTCTGTACCAATAACATAGGGTGATTTGGGTCATCTCTCTAGAGATATCTTGTCTACAGGAAATGACATTATTAATCATTTCTGCAGGACAGTCTTAATCACAGCAGAAGGCTAGCAACCAGTCACAGCTTTCAGGAGTTCTCATCTAACCTGAGTTTGCCAGGCTCAGGAGTAAGCTTTGATGATGATGAATGACATTTAAGGAAACAGGAATTAGGCATTTTTAGATGGGTGAAGGTGACCTCTGACTCTGTTAGAAGATGCTGCTTATTCAGAGTCATATTTTGCATGTCCAGTTAATAATTATTCAATACCACCAAAGCACTTCAGGTTTGAGGAGTTGTATTTCATCTAAGACAACTCCACAACCCCAGTAGAAGACACAGGTAGCAGGACAATCTGTACAAAGGATAAAGCTGAAATGAGGTCCAGCAAAGGAATAAAACCCAGTGGTTAAAGCAAAATGCAACCAAAAGGAGAAAAAGAAGCAGCGTGCAACTCTGTGAAAGAGGACATGGGGCAGAGAGAAGAAAATAAGGAGACTGAAAAATACATTTTATAGGAACCCAGAGGCAGCCAAACAGTCCTAAGTGCACTGGGAGCTTGCTTTTTACCAAGGCATCAACCTTCCAGCTTGTGGCTGTTCTCCAAGTCTTCCACAGAGAGGAGGCAATCCTGATGCTCCATGCATAATAGGAGTTCACCGTCATGTTTCTATTTTGCTCTGGCATTGAGAGTACTAGTGGTACTTCCCCCTCAATTCCTGCAGAGGCCAGCACCCTGCTGCTGGAGCAAGTCCTGGACTTCAGACTTAGTGCAGGCAGCTCCTTCGACTGTATTCCCTTCATAATCATGCTGTGTAAAGATCCCTCCTTTCACTGGCTAGGGAAAAGCAGAAAACGGAAACTCTTTTATCTATCTAGTCCCCCTAAAAAAAACACTGCTTAGTATCTGCAGACTCTTAGCTCTGCAAAGAGTAACGCTAATGCCTCCACTGCCCCATACTGCAGCTATGGTTTGAGGTGCTGATGATGCACACAGCTATCACAAAGCACGTGGGAGGCCAGCACCTTGGCACCTCCAGCTTACCAGGAAAATAATAACACCTAGCTTCTTACTTCTGGAACCAAAGTAAACAGCCCTGGAGCTGTGAGCTCCTCCAAACACTTCCTTCAGTCCCTGAGAGCCCACCAACACTGCTGGGAGCATACCAGCCCCTGCGGCAGGGAACAATTGGTGTGACAAGCTAGAGCTGGCATGGCAGAGCCACCATTAACAGAGCCCAGCTATGAGGAGGAGGTTCACAATTCCCTCTCTTAAATGAGTGATTCTTTAACGCAGGAGAGGCAATTTCAGGAACCATGTTCTAGAAAGGTATGTGGGTAAAAGGCTAGGATAATAAACATGATTTGGTTGGTAAATAAATATGATTGGGCTGGTAAATATGTCTTGGTTTCATAGGATCATATGATTCTAACGATCTATGAAATAATAGATTCTATGAGTATGAAATTATGATTCTGTGAAATCAAATCATATTTACCAGCACTTTTACCTACATACCCTTCTAGAGTTTATGGCTGGTTTCTGGCTCACAGTTTGAACTGGTGGAGGAAGGTGTCTGTGCAGTGCTGGGGAGGAGGAGGTGGTAGCAGCAGCTGCTCCACCTGTGGTGTGGATCTGGATTTCATCTTTTTGTTTTGGAGAAAGATGAGATAAACCTGCTGAGATGAGCTTAAAATCCTAAGGCAGTGGTACAGGGGCTGTGGAGGGAGGCACTGAGGCTGGAGTACTGCTGAATAAACTGCCTTGAAGCAGCAGAAAGAAACAGATCCAGACTAGAGGGTAAAGTGTGGGAGAGAAATAAACAAGGAAGGGAACTGAAAGGGCTCGGGAGAGTGATATTTGTGGGATTCCTCCAAAGACAGATTCAGATTCCTATTCTTGCTCTGTGGTGTGTCCATGAAGAGGACCCAGGCTGTCTAAAGGTGTAATCCTGTCATTGCTGTAGAGATGCCCTTCTCTTTTTCCACATAGGATTCATGTTGTATTCTGAAGTAGGTGCCGCTTTTGGTAACAGCCGCTTTCTGTCCCTGCGTGAAGGCTTAGGCAGGAAATCACTCTCCTTAGCAAGAGCCCTGCAAATTTTGCAGGCAGGAACCAGCTTATTAATCATGGGCAATCTGAACTTCAAATAATGAGCCAGGGATGGCCTCACCTCCTGGGAAGGGGCCTTGAGAAAGAACAGAAAGAACTCAGCTCAGAGGGTAGCTGGACTGCTGGGGAGAGAACATAGGGAGGGAATTAAATATTAAAAAATAAAAAAGCCATAGGTTCTCTAATTACTTGTAAAACACCCACTGAGTGAGTACAGGGTGAAACTGGCAGGGTTGTGAAGACCACAGAAGAAGCACTACAAATCTTAGCACCTCTCTTCTGAGAGGACAATCACCTGCCACTTTTAGTGCCTACATAAATGTATTACTCTTCATTGCAAGGTTAATACCAGAATGTTTGGGTTGTTGGGTTTTTTTGTTTTTTGTTTTTCCTTTGCTGGCCTTCCCTTTATGTTCATGATAGCTGATAAGCAAGCACAGCAGCATAAACAGATTAATTTTTCTCCATCTCATCTGCATTATGGGCAGAGGTAGTTTGAGGCACTGATAAAGGTACTTGAACACTGTGGTGGGGAAAGAAACCTCTTGATGAGGTTCCAGTATGAGCTATCCGATGAGCTGGAAGAGGGAAGGATCTATGCCTAGACTCTGCCCAAGGCTGTACATGTATAGGTATTTAAAACTAACATGAGGGAGGGAAGCTGCTGCTGACAGTCCTTCTAATGTGTCTTCCTTCCACAGAGCTTTTCTGTCCCTTGTGCCCAAAAGGTAGTAAACTGATCCTTATGAAGAGCAAAAGAGAGGAGTTACAAGTAACTTTTTTCAACTGCATCTGAGATACAGTAATATTTTTTCCTCTTAAATGTAGATGTTATTTTTTTATACATCAGTAAGATAGTCATCCTGTGAACTAGTATTGACATTTAAGAAAAAAAATCTATGGTGTAAGGAGCTAAAAGACAAGGAAGCTTTATATGTTGGTTCTAAGGTGAGAACCAATTCAGTTGCAGGGAAAGGATTGGGTTGGCTGACCTTCTCTTTGGGAGAACTTAGACATGCACTAGATACTCCTGTCCGGACCTCCAGTTTAGGAGGAGCCACCCTTATCTTATTAGCCAGTGATATCCTGTTACAAATAATCTTGTTACTAATTAATCCAAATTGGGTACTTAGGTTCAGAGTATGAATTTCTGTAGGGGTAAGAATTCGTGAGTTTCTTCTGTCTTCAGTTTAGCCACTTGTACAGAGAAGGAAGCAGGCTTTGTTTGCACATTGAAAATAGGGACAACAAATGTTGAAACAGCGTTATTGAACTGTTGTCTCAATGCTATGCCCTGAGAAGTAGGGGAGGTATGAATACCTTTCTGATGTTTGGATGAGGGAAACGAGAGAATTATAAAGTTAAGTCTGGATTTGTGGAAGTTTGTTGCTGAAAGTGAGTGGGCCATGATAGTCCTTCAGTCTTATAGCCAATTGCTGGCAAAACACCTTGACAACGTTTTCTGTACTCTTGATTTTTTTTATTTTTTTTTCTTTCTTTCCCCCAGTCCAGATTAATTATGGGAAGTGATATCGCACAGAGTGCGGTAAGCAAATTTCTTTGGTGTTCATACCATCAATGTAAGGTACCAGTGATGCTGACAGACACTATAGTGTCTGAATGATATGGACCATGTGCTTGTCATGGCACAGGCATTAGTTTTTATTATAAACACATGGGTAACTGGAGGGCCTATCACTAGCATGAGTTGTTACACTGCAGTGGACCTATGTTTGTGCTATATCTGTAGTGCTGAAGAGCTGCAGTCTTGACCAGGACTCCACAGTACTTGATGCTATACAAGCTCTGGGTACAGTCCCAGCTTCAATCTGAATGTTACTGTGGTTAGCATTTTTTGTTTGCTCCTCAGTCCACTATGGCTGGGAAGGCTATTAAAAATTAAAGCTATACCTTTAGGGAGAATTACAAGAGGCTTTTGCTGATTGCAAAGGGAGTACAAGGTATTAATTTAGTGTTCTTTTTGTGACCCGATTTGACTGACTAAAATAGCAGGAAGGAAAAAAATCCAAGGTAACTTTCTGTCATTCCAGTGAGTAACTATTCTTATAAAAAGGTCTCACCTTTTCAGTGAAGTTTAGGAATGCAAGGCTAGGAAAGAGCAATGTGGCTGTAGGGAGAAGGGTTAAGGCTTCCCTCTTCTGGCAGCAGTGAGCTGTAGCTCAGCATGGTTGCCCTTGGGACTATAGAGATTTGTGGGCAACCAGAGATGCCTTCAGCAGTGCTTGACAGGTAAGGAGTTCAACCAGATGAAGAAGATGTAGAGTTTTCAAGAGATTCTGCCAAGGTTCAATGGGAGTGGAGACCTGTTGCTTGGGTTTGCTAGATAGCTTTTTAGTCCTTTTTGTGTGGGCATTCTTTAAAGCAACCCACCAAATGGCTATAACCTAAGTCCTGATCTGTCCTCTGAATAGTCTGCAGTGGATACAGCTGGGAACTATTGGAGGATGATGCAGATAAAAGAACATGAGAATTAAAATACAGACTCTTGTTGGGAGCAGATTGCTGTACTTGGGCTGCCTATTGCTATGGTCTGTAACTCTGATTTTGCAGTAACAAAGGACACAGCAGGTTGAGTTTGAGGCTGTAACATGCTGATTACAGAGTTTATACACGATCACCAAGAAGAAGAGGTAAGAATATCCCTGACTTCTCCCCCTGAAAAAGAATAAAATATATTTAATCTCTCTTGCTGATGAAGTTGACCTGAATATGATGTCCATTGGTGTAGATTAGCATAAGTATATAATGGACTGCCCACTTAGCTTCTATACATCCCTTCCAGTACTTAAAAAATAAAAGAAGCATGTATTACTTGAGTAACTAGTGTTCAATTCATGGAGCTCTTACACCTTGCCTCAAGAGTACAGAGTATTATTTTATTGTTCCTTGCCTTTTGTGTTTACAGTCATTGAAAGCTGTGATAAACAGTGTGCTTAAAATATGACCATGTATAGCTTTGCAAACTATGCAAATCTACTTCATCCCCCTATTTCTAGGAGGGAAGGAAGGCCACTGTTAGTGAAAAAAAACTTGGGAGCATAATGAAGGCAAATTTGAATGGTTGTGCTCTAATGTATTTTGTGCACTGTCATGGAGAAGCTAATTCAAGACTGCTGCATGAGGGTTTTTTTGCTCTGACAATGTGACTGATACTGAAAGGAAGGCATAGGCCTTGTACCCCTGAATGTGATATCTTCTTTTGGGAAATAAAGAGACAGTAGTTAGGGTGTTAAATGAATGATGTTTTTATTCCTTGTTCTATCACAGACTTTTGTTGCATTAGTTTCTTATTTACACTGTACAGATGCAGCCATGTTGCTACTTCAGATACACTAGAGATGGGAATGAGTTCAACAGCTAAGTCTTAAACTGTTCAGTGAAGAAAGTAATTATTATTAGTCCCTACTGCTATAACATCTAAAAGCATCACTAACTACTGTCAGTTCTGCCAATTGTGTGCCTCTGTCATTAGCCATTTGTCATTTGGTAAGCACAGTGTGGTATCCCAAGCAATGCAGAAAATACAGGTTACCAAGCACACACACATAAAGCTAATTGTCTCCTGGCTTCTCCTTCAGCAGGACAGTAAGGTTAAAGAACTGCTTCCAGTGTAATGCATGTATGATTTCTCTTAGGGAAAAAAAAAAAAAAAAAGCTTTCCAGATCCATTTATTTTACCTCTTATTTTCTTCAGCAGTTTCTGATGGGTGGCCATGAAAAATGGTTTTCCAGAGCAAAATATCCTTTCTTATTTTTGGCTGAAATAAAAACAAATCAAGGAAAATAAACAGAGCACAGCACATTGTCTTAGTCTATAAAATGTTCTGGATAGACAGGTATAGCTTTATTGAATAGAAGTAATGGAGCATAACCTACTCTTACTGGAGTGTTTTTGAATATGGTAAGTGCCCTCCAAGTCATAAAATGTGAGCAGGCATGTGGCTTTGTAGCACCCTTTTGTTTTTGCACAGATTGCTATGCTATTTAGCTTGAGGAAACTAAAAGCCCTTGCCAGTTTCTCGTAACTGAAGTCCTTCTAGTTTCCTAAGCACACCTCATCACCATTCATTTAAAAGAACCTGTCTTCAATTTCTTTGTTTATTGTATTTCAAGGTCCTAAATTTGTTGTTGAGGAAGTGACTTGATTTTGTTTGTTCTCATTGGCTGTGGTATCTCACCAATCAAATCCAAACACAAATACAGATGTGTAACTGACAGAAAGCAAATTTAAGTATTTTATTCCCTACAATTTGATGGGAAATGCCATATTTAAGGTATAGAACATGGTTTTGGTGCATCTGTTTTTGAGGCAAAGTTTGAATTAAATGAAACAACTGTGAATATTGTTTATAGTATGTGAAACCACTTCCCTTTGTGGCAAGTACTTTAAACAAAGACTATAGCAGAAATAATATGTAATGTCACTATGTCATAAGGCTGAAGAAATGCTAAAGTGCCCTCATTGTAGGACAGTTTGTCAGCCAGAATCAATTATAATGACTCTATTGATTTAAGCTAACTGCCTATGAAATTTCAAAAGATTACAACTTTAATTGATATTGAATTGCTTTGGCTTGATTGATTTCCATGTCCCCAATTTAAGTAGGTACTTATTGATTGCTCAAATCTGTAGTGATGTTCACAGCTGTGAGGGGAAGAAGGAGAGCAGAAGAGGTTGCATAATATTGCCAATCAGGACTGAGTTTAGGAAAGGGGGGTGATAGGGATAGGGAGGGGAAGAAGTTATCTCTGTTGTTATGTGTATGTTTAGGGTAGAAAATAGATATGATGAGAAAACAAGAAAGTATATATTGCTTGGACGCAGGTCTGAGTTGCAAAGTCACCGTCCCCACGGGTATTTAAAAGATATGTGGATGTGGTGCTGAGGCTCATGGTTTACTGGTGACCCGTCAGTGCTGGGTTAACAGTTGGACTTGACGGTCTTAAAGGTCTCTTCCAAACAGAATGATCCTGTGAAGCCTTATAGAAATGCATGTTGCTATGTTAATGGAGCAAGGAAAAGAAATGGAGAAAGTGTAGCTTTAAGACAGAGCTCAGCTGGGATGGAGAGGGATTACTATCTCTTCAAGGAATAGCAGCATGGCTCCATCTGTTTTGGTTCATCCACTTATTAGGATAAACTTTTGATTTTCCAATTAAAGATGTGGCAATGATGTCCGGGGTGTTGGACGGGGAGCTTAGTGTAGCCCAGGCGTTTGCACAACTGGCATTGATTGTTACTCCACTGCCTTTGCTCATATTCCTCCTCCCACCTTCATCTAGATAGAAAACTTCCATATGCCAGCGTCACTTCCAGTAATGGGGGTGTTTTCAAGGTCTGTGAATTCTGACTCTTACCTTCTAATGATCTGTCATTCTAATAAACAGGTTTGGGCCACTCTTAGTGCCATATATGGGGCAGCAAGGATATGGGTCTGCCTGGTCTGTTGTAATCTTGCTGCACTGTGATTGCCTTGTTTCCCTGCTTCTGAGTTAATATCCTGGCATTTCAGTACTGCTGCACTATGTGATGAATCCTAAACCTTTTTCCAAGGAGAGCTTGAATCCTTTCTACATTGATTTCTATGAGGAACTTACATATATGGCTGAATCAATAATCAATTACTGAAAATGTGAAGAGCAAAACCAATCTGTATGCTGTTATTGAAAAGGCACTACTGGATCAGAACTCTAGAGCATGTTAAGTATTTGCTGAGCTGTTGTGAGTCTGATTTATTGATTTGTTTTCATTCTTATGCTCTGCTGATTCCATAATTCTGTTAAATAGATGAGTGCTAAGAATACATATATCTAACATTAAGAATTGGGGTCTTGATGTACTGGACCAGTTTCTCAAGCAAATATTTTTGATCTCAGTAATATGAGATACCTGCTGCTTTAAAAGCAGGCTGTGCTCATCCGTGAAAGTTTTCTTCTGACCTCTATGCAATTATAGTATTCTGTGAAGCATGCAACGTAAATATCAATGCTGTTAGTAGCCATAAATAATTCCTCCTCCTGAAAATTCCTATCTGATCCATGTTGTTGACTTACAGATGAGGTTGCTAAGTATGTCCCTAATGAAATTAACTGTTACAGTCATGACTAGAAACTCTAAGGAAATGGAAAGCTAAGACAGCATAAAGAATTAACAACCATAGCAATTGACTAAGACATGGTTCTACGCAAAATAAAAATACAAAGATACACATTCTCCAGTGACCAATCACAAAAGCCTTAACTCTTCATTAAGATAAATAATTACTAGATAGAGCTGTACAAATAGCACCAAAGGGTTTGTGAGGAGAGATATGAGATAACACAGTTTGGGTTATTCCAGAGCTAGATGTTTGATGTGTTTTGTGTGGTCCATATCAACACAGAGGCTAAAACAAAGGTAGGATGTATCCAGTTGAATAAATCTAATTTCTTTTTATGAGGAGGTGTGAAGTAGGAGTGGGCTTCTAACTGTTCAGAGAGCACTACAACTATATGCACGTCAGAAAAACTGGAAGCTGATGAGAGTTGCACACTTAATCTAGAGAGTGATGAGGTACTTTAGTGTGGAGATGCATGTTACTGAAGTGCAGATTTTGGAATTATTGTACTAATTGGTTAGGTGAATAGTGAAGATGTTGCCTAAGAAACATTATAGTTCAGTTTGGAGAAGTAAATTCTTGGGATATTTGTTCTTGTAATAACGCCTTGTAACATGAATGTGGAAAGGAACCTGGGATGCTCTAAACCAGGTTACAGTTTGGTCCTTGTAAAATGTGGCCTGGGATGAGATAGAGCTGATTCCTTCAACTAAATTCCTATGGGCCTCTGCAGTATATTTATTTAAAGTATGTTTTCTTACATCTGCTAGAGGGCACTGTGTTGCTAGAAAGGGATATATTGAGGTATAAGGATGTTAGTCCATGGTGAAAAGCAGTCCTTTATATATTTCATTAGCATGGAATTGCCAGTCTGTGAAAGGTAGCTATATTATCTACATGTGACTATTCCCTTTTTGAATTTTTCTCAGTTTTGGATCTTACAGTGAGTAAACGCGGACAATAAACAGCAATACATCAAAGCCTGATTTTAAGTGAATTTTGTATTGATATTTTTTTTCATTACTTTTGGCTATGTAAAAATAATCCAAATTCAGGAGTGCTGGGTTACTTAAGCAAATCCAAAGTTTGCTGGTAAGCTTCACGAATGTATGACTAATGCTGTATATGAGCTCTTGTTAAACTGAGAAAGTATTTTAGCCAAAAATAAGGAAAGTATAATTCTGAAAAAGCTATGATACTGTATCAGCACTTCTTAAAACATTTCCACTTTTAAATTAAATATTAAACTAAAAACAGAACAAAGACTTAATTTCTTACAGCAGGAAATAGTTACAGGTTGAAACCTAATTTATCTTGATTGAGGCACAAGGCAAAACCTGCTATTCACAGTTCTGTTGAGAGTAGAAGAACTTACCTTAATAGTTCAGAGAAATGAAAAAAAAATTAAAAAAATCCCTTCTTGCTATCAGACAGGGCCTTCACTGAGTCTGAAATTTAAGACTAACAAATTGATGCCATCTTCTGCCTATAAAACTGGGAAGCTGTAAGAAACCAGAATGAGTGCCTACTGGATGGTTACAGGAGAGGTGAGAGGATTTTTAAGTCACAGTGGAGGAAGAAGTATATGATACTGTTCAAGTACAGATTGCTGTCACTGAGACTTTTTGGTAACGGATGATGTGGTACCATTCAGACCTGCCCTTCACTGATAGAAGTGTTTAGTGTGTAAGAGTCCTGGGTTTGTTATTTCTTTCTGAAGCGGAATGTGATGGCCTGATTGCCAGGTCGTGGGGACAGTCAAAGTAGATTTTATCACGGATACCAAGGTGATTTCCCTCCCTGATTACACTGAGGAGGCTCTCCAGAGATCTGACCTCAGTCCCTTATCTAGTTCTCCTTCTATTGCAGTTCACTTAATGGAAGAGAAGAAATAGGATCAAGTTTAATATTGCTATTGTGTTTTTTATTATATCTATATTTTTAATTCTTTTTTTATTTATTCACCACCACTTCTATTTTCCTTTCTTTGACATGTGTTGTCAGTTCCATCACTCTGTGGTGAGGAACCAGGCACAGAAAACAGAGTCAGGTAGTAACATTAAAGCCACATGTCTGAACCTAACTAAAAGAGGCAAAAGAGTACTTTGTCAGTACTCTGAGAGGAACAGGGTTGCCCTTTATTGTGACAGGCTGAATTACCTGTGGTGTATCAGAGATGCCTGAATAAGAAGCTTGCTTGCTTTCTAGCTGCAGCAGTTCGCAGCATTAATGTAAGACAAAAATTATGTAGACTTACTGGTACTGCCTGTAAACTGTAGTTGTATTTCAAGTGGGCAATTTTAAATTGTGCTTTAATTAGTTGAATGTAGAAAATGGGAAGGAACAGGATCATGTTAGCATTAATGAACGAAAATGGTGTAACATACTAAATAACTGCTATTATTATGATATTATTAAGATATTTCTTGAATCCAAAGAAAGTAAATGTGTCAAAGACTTGTGAGGTCAACTACCCAGTCCATTCCAGGTGACTGGCTTGCTGCCTGCAAAATGTCGTCATTATCTGCTACTCCAGACTAGCTTTAAATGCCCCCAAGCTTCAGTACTTTTACTGCAGGCATGCAGGAGGTGAAGAGGAAGGAAAGGACAATAGACTTCTTCATGTGAAGCCTTTCCTGAGATCTACATGTTTTTTTTCTCTTTTTTTCTCTTTTTTTTAATTTTCATTGTGTTTTTCTGCTTCAATGTCAGAAATCCCTGAAAAGTGAGGTGACTTTAATCATTCTGAATAGCTACATTATCTACATGTGACTCTTCCCTTTTTGATTTTTCCTGTTTTGAATCTTCCTTTTTCTTTTTTTTCCTTCCCTGTGCAACTGATTTACTGACTTCCCAGTAGTAGTGTTGAGAGCGAGAATATTTTCTTATACTCGCTCCTTCCTTCTTTTCTGTCCCCCTTCACTGAACTTGCACCATCCTCACTGGGTAAATCTTCCTTTAAGAGAGAGCAATATCATTATTCCCATGTAGAACTTGAAGGCAGTAATGACTTGCCACAAAGAAAGGTAATACAAGTGGTGGAGCCTTGGCGAAAGTACTGTGTCACTTAGAAGGTTGCTGGAGTGAGCAGTTTCAAACGGTTGATGTTTGTGTCTTGTGTTTGACTATCATGAGCTTGTAGGTACTTGTATTTCAGGTTGTACATTCTTGAAGAGGAGGCGTCCATGGTGGCATAATGGTCTGTCTATGTCTGAGAAGAGAGTATGGAACAGCAATTTTGCCTCTCTGTGTGTTCTTATCCCATTTCTTTGTTTCATTTACTTTGTAATTGCTTTTTCAGCCCGGTCAAAGAGTTTGGTGATGGGTGAACAGATTGGGCCTCCCTCCAGACCTTCTTCTCCAAACCCTCAGGAGCGTGTGCTAAAGTGTGGCTGGCTGAAGAAACAAAGGAGCATTATGAAGAATTGGCAGCAGCGGTGGTTTGTGCTGCGTGGGGACCAGCTTTTCTATTATAAGGATGAAGAGGAAACTAAACCTCAGGTACGTCTGAGAACTGTAGGGCGTATAGGTTGTGATTTCTATGTGGGTCACAGTCACTGCTTTGATTGACAGCTCATTTTGGTTGCTCTCTATCCTAGCTAAAACCATACACACTTAAGGCAAAGAGGCATTTCAGGGAGATGTAGCTACTACCCAGGCAAGTAGCAAAGCTTGGGAGAAGGTTAGAAGGTGTTTATTTACCTGCTAGGGCATGCTGACCTCCAAATCTTAATATGGTTACCTATGAGACTGCAGTCTGACAGGAAGAGCAATGCATTTCCAGATTACTGAGGCAGGAGTGGAAAAACCTTGCTTAGTCAGCTGAGACTCATTATCTCCCAAAGAATCCATTCTTAGGTAGAGAAGTGAGCCAGCTGCTTAGGGCTACCTTGTGTGGGTAGAGTATATAGATTTTGTTACAAGCCAGCATGCAGGATTTGAGAATGGGTTGTAATGCATGCTAAAGCATGTTTTATATCCACCTGGGAGTTATTGCTTTGCTAAATTTTGAGGAGAAAGAATTTTCACAAGGCTTTGTGCTGTCTATGTCTGGTAGGAGTGTGTGTCCGACAGTGAAAACTAATTTAGTAGACTGGGGAACAATGCAACCATCTACAATGGGGAAAAAAAGAAAACTGTCTGATATTTGCCTTTATCAAAACTTACAGACTTTATGGAACCTGAATAAAAGAGAACATTTTTCCCGGTGGAAACCACTAGTTAAGTCCTGCTGTGAAGCATGTATTGGACAGTGCCATAGAGCTATCACAAAGCAGAATGTGGAAAGAAAACAGAGGAAAGGAATAGGATCAGAATGTTTAGGACCTAGCAGAGTAAGAGGTCAACTGGTGGCTAGATAATTTAATAACAACCACTAAATGGTAATTTAATAAACTGAACAGCAGCAGGGCTACTTAAAGTGGTAAGTTTAGATCAGCTCTATCAGTTTGTCCATGGGACAACAAATGTGTGCAAGAAAGCTTTCCAAAGTACATTTATTCTTGCAGAAGACTTAGGAGATTGTAGTTAACTATGTGCCAGGTAGCTGTAGGGCAGTTTGCTGGTGATAAAGGGTAATTAATAGACAGTCACCATGCAACATTCCCATGGGCACACAACATGTTTAATTTGCAACTTTTGGTAGTGAATATTTTAAACAGTTTTTAATAAAGTAAGTATTGCACAAGTATGACTACCAAGCCAAGTACTAATTAATGGAATATTTTACTAACATCTTGATGCTTCATGTGCCTTTTGTGAATGCATTGCTGGTCTAGCACCAATTTCTTACAATTAAATGTATTTCTCTAAAACAAGTTATAGAGGGGAGAACAGTGCTCCTGCATGTAGGGTGAATGTACAGCTAAGGATATTGCAATTGTCAGTCTAGACTCAGCACTAAATTCAGGATGATTTCATACTTCTCTGACCCTTCTATATCTACAGCACTTAGTGGGAGTGTGTATTGTTCTACAGGATGGGATACAGCTTACAGCTGAGTTGCAGAATTTCTTATTCAAGTTCTTCAGTGTGCCTGTAAAATATTCTTGCAGCACTTGAGTGAAGGGTTTTCCTAGTTGCTGCAGTATATTTCATCTCATCATTGTTTTGACTGACAGGTCTCTAACCAGAGTCATTGAAGAGAGGGAACATAATTGAATGAGCTCGACAATGTCCCTGTGCTGCTGCCTCCTGATGAGTCAGTACGGGCATTACAGAGTGACAGCCTTGTGCAGTATCATCGCTATTCACACACTCGCAATAGCCTATTATCAAACTGCTCAATACAGTTGTGTGCTTAACTGTTTCACATAAATTTCATTGTAGAGTGAGAATGGAAATGAATTTTCCCCTGTGAGCCTGGCACATCCATAGTAGATGCATGAGAATGTTGTCTGTATCTTATGTCTTGCACTTACTGAATCAGGGATTTGATCCATCATTATGGATATCCTGCTGTGTAAAGGCCAGACTTGAATTCAGTGACTTAACCAGTTGTTGCTCAGGGCTCTGCAAGCAACAGCTGGGTTTTTTGCTTTTAAGACATGCACCTTAACTTTCTATACAATGTATGGGGAGACCTGAGCACTTCTGAACTGTGTAAGTGAATGTGATGAGGAGCTGCTTCAAGTAGTTGTGATGGAGTTTCTTTAACCCAGTCCCTTTTTGCTGTACATTTATTACAGTGGGAAGCCATTTTGTGTAGAATGATATAGGACCGTGTCCTGACTATTCTTAAACAGTTGCAAACTAGGATTCACATCTGACTTCAGCTAGGACTGTATGCATCCCACAAGTGAGAAGGACTTTTGGAACCTGTAGATAGCTATCACTTGGGATTCTCTGGGATGGACAATGGTTCAGGCATGCCCACACAGCTTAGGAAGACAGCTATGACCCTGGAAAATCTTTGTTGTAGGCTGTGTAGATATTTTCATCAGTTGATACTAATCCCTAGTTTCCTTCAGCTCTAAATATACTCTTCTTTTACATCTTTCTGGTTTAAATGTCAAACGTGTTGCAAACTTGTGTGCAAAAACTAAATCAATAGCTTCACTGAAATTCCTATTGATCTTCTGCCTACTTGATTATTTATACGTACTTTGAAAGAGCTTCAAATTCTTGTATTTTATCCGACAAAGTCAAGTGAGATTTATAACATTTAAAAAGAGAAATATTAAACAATGTCTTTTTGTTTATGGGTGTTGCATTGCCTATTTTTTATGAAAACCTGTGTTTCCAGGTCTTTAGAGGAAACTGTAGATATTCTTCCCTTGGAAATAATGCTGAAAAGATAGAGCTGTAATCTAATGACAGGGGAATGGCATAGGCTTACTGGAGTAAAAAGGAGTATTTCTGTGGTCTTAGTGGATCAAGTGTTGTTGAAGGTGTGTCTATTCATGTGCCATATGACATAGCTGCAGTTGCATGGTCCAATCCATCAGACTGACTTCTGTGACAGAGGTAAACTCGCAGCCATTGCTTTTGTTAGCTGCCCCATGAGGAAAGGGGGGAAGGGAGCTTTTGATGCCTCTACTAATTCTGTCAATGTATGGTTTTAAAGCAGCTGTGGGTTTATTTCTAATCCCAGGGTAGGAGGTAGAATGCACCTCCCCAGTTTCCAGGGGAGCAAAAACCACTCTGCAGCTAATTCATTAATAATTCTTTCAATATTGACTGGGTATGATAGAAGGCTTTAGTGCATCTGCAGTGGGCTTGAATTTTGCACTCTAGAAAAGGAAAGAATGTTCTAGAAAGTGTTCTGGCCACTGGACTTTAAAGATTATGTTGTAAAGTATACTTTCTGTACCATTCTGCAATCATTTGTGATTCATTTGCAGTTTTGTTTTGTTGCCTTTCCAGTGTTTTCTTGCCACCTTTGGAATGCCTTCTTCGTGTCTTCTAATATTAGAGAACCTCAAAGTCAAAATGTCAGACAACAGAATTGGGAGGGAAGGATGCTAAAAGCTTATCCTGTTCTGTTGACTTGCTTTTCCTTTATCTTAAAACTCACAACAATTCTAAACATATGACTCAATATGAACTTTGCTAAGTACCCTCCTACATTGTCCTTCCACAATCTTATCTTTTCACTAGGTAGGAGACAGGAACTGTGCCCTGAAACTGTTTTGTAGCACTACCTAGACACCCTACTAGAGGTCTTAGAGATGACTCCACTCTAGTCAGTGAACTGATAGCAACAATGTGATCTCTATGTAACAGAATTTAAAATAGGACACCCAAAAGGGGAAGTGAGAGTAACTGGGCAGCTGCATATGTAAAATGAAGGGGGGTTCATAACACACACACTTGGTAAATGTTTTCATTTGTTACACTGCATACCTGAAGAATACTCGTAATGAATACTGGTAATGGGAATTAACTAGCTGTTAGGTAATACCTAGGAACAGCGGGGCATTTTGACATCTGTTCCTCTTCTCCAAGGGGTCTGCATGAACCTGAACATCTCTGGCTTCTTGGAGTATCCACAAGTTTTCTGAGCATTTCTTGTCAATAAAATCCACCTAGTGGCTGTCTATTTTCTCTTTCTAATCTACAGCGTACTTTGCAAGGTGAAAGAGCAAAGCTGTACATATATGTGTAACCGACTGGAATTTCATTCCACACAGGAGAGATGAATATTAAGGTGTGAATTATTTTTCTCTGAATCTGCATTCACTTTTTTCTTTCTTTTGGAAAATATAAAGTAATCAGAATGTCATTATTGCTTTGAGAAATTGGAAGAAATTAAACCAGCAAAAAGTGCACTAGATATCCTACTAATCTCTTCTACCCTTAAAATCTATGAAACAATCTGAATCTCACACAGCTCCAGAAAAGTGGCTGTTTTATTTACAGTGTTCTCAGATATTGATGAAGCTCGGGCATGCCAGATCCTTATACTTTTTTCCAGTGGTCTAAGAACAGACCCTTTTCCTGTCACTTGGGGTGGAGAGATGGTTGCATAGCAGTAATTTTGCAAGTATCAGGATGTTAACTGATCATAGTAACTGAAGTGCCTGGCCTTCAAATGATAGCAAGTCACGTAACAGCTTTTTCTTGAAAACGGGTTAGCTCAGTGTATCTGTGGTTAACTACTGCATGTTGTTGTAGTCTTTTTTGTTCTGTTTTGTTCCTCCTTATTGCTTAGTGGCAGTAATTAAAATGATGCTTTCAGAAAAATAAGGCTCTTTTTGAAGTTTCTATGGAGTGAGAGCAGGTAAGAAAATGGTATTCTCAACCTTCACTACTTCTCCAGGCAGTTTCCATCTTCAAGATATTCAGTGGTTGCCCCCCTCAACCACTGACACTAGTGTAGCTGTTGTGACATTCTTCCACCCTGAAATGTGTAGTACCTCTCCAGTTATGTCTTTGGATGCAATAGTCTTCATTCTTCTGCCTCTCAAATACACCTTTATGATTCAAACTCTCTTAAATAACAAAATACAAAAAAACCCACACCTTTTTACTTATACAACTCTTTTTCAAAGATCTTGAAGGTCTTGAACTATTTTGATAGACTCAGGTTCCTTTTGTGGAAGCAGCTGCAATTACAGGGACATTGTCAATATCATATAAACAGAAGAATTGTGACACAGCTTAGTTGTTAGATTGTTGTTAGATTGGCATAACACAGTGACCTGGTATGTCCCGTGGCACAGTACCCACCTTGTGATCTGAAGTGCCAGTTTCAGTTTGAGTCTCTGGAAAGGATCATTTGCTGTGACTTCAGTGACAGGCTTGGCTTTTTAGCCCTTGAGGTTGCAAAGAAGTCTGGGGTAGGGCTGATGCAGGAATTCCCACTGGCATCCTGAGCCAGTAAGTCACCTTTTTTGTCTGTTATTGACACCACTATTATTGAGTGTTTGGATGATGAACAGCAGAGGTAAGGGAACTCTTCTACAAGCTTATGCCTATGTAGCTTTGGGAGAATTCTGCATAAACACCTAAGAATGCTTCCTTTGTCATTTTTCTCTCTGTTGCTGGCCTGACACATGACAAGCTTGAGATGATTAAATTATTAGTTGAACCATGGGATCTATCCTTAGCCTGAATTAAATATGAGGCACCTCAACTTCCCTTTCTTTCACTGAGACTAAGGCTAAATTTGGTCATGGGTTAGCTTGGGTTATTTGATCTTTAGAATTCAGAATTGGAGATAATTTGTTGGTGTAAAGGTGTTGTAGAAATTTCATTCCATGTTCAGCTAAAATCATTATGTTCACGTAGTTAGTTCATCATCCTTGGCCTGGGATTCCGAAATGCGTATCTGAGGGCAGATTTGAGCCCTATTATTTCCCTCCTCCTATCTAGTAGGCAGAAGAGTGAATAGGGTGCTGTTAAAAGTAATGGTGTAAGAACTAGTATGATGAGCACCGACTTTATTTTTTGAGGAACTTGGTCAAGAAAAGGAAGCTTTCTACTCGTGTTTCCTGTGTCACAGTTTTTTTATCAAACCCTGTCTCCACAGAGCCTGGTATAGGGCAGAACTTCTCAACTGGTCTTGTTAGGGACAACTACAGTAGTACTTTCAGGGTATGAACACTTGTCCTTTTAAGGTTTTTTTTCCCTCAAAGTACCAAGGCCCTGAAAGGGTACCAAGTGATGTTATTACCAAAAATTGGATTTGAAACCCCAGCTTACTGGAACATCTGTAACCTATTGCCTGCCCCTTGAGCTGTTCAGCCACCTCAGGCTCCCAAAGCCTGAGGAAGAGAGGAGTAACTTAGTCATGAACTGAAGTTTAAATTTCTGGGGCATGCTTTGGCATATATCAAGTTAGACCTTGGGGAATTTAAACAGAGTTAATCTATCAGTAATTTACTTCCCAAGCAAGATTGCTAATGTGGTCTGAGTGGCTGCTGAACAAGGACACATCAGTCTGTTTAAATTTAGTAATATCTTTCTACCAGTGACAGCAACTGTCAGAACTGATCCACCCTTCATGCTAAGATGAGTTGTTTTTTCCACCTTTTCAGCTCTGTTTATTTAGAGTTCTCCATAGTGCGCCAGACAGATTGGACAGCTCTGAGTTAGGTAGTCTGTTACCTTCCAGAGAAGAGGGTTTTTTTCCCCTAAAAGGGCTGGTTATATAAGGTAGAAGAACTCAGCATGATTTGTTGACATGTGGAAAGAGAAATGCACAAGAAGCTGATCCAAAGAGCTAAAAAATGCTTTCCAGAGATGGCCCTCGGTTGCAGGCTTTTCTTGTTTTTCATGCATTGAGTGAGCATCCCTCAATTTTTCTTTCTGAAAAATCATTCTTCTAGTTCTCTTATTTTCCTGCTCTTCTGCCAGCTGTTATACTACCAGCTTAACTTGCTGCAGCTTCATTGCACGACTGAATGAGGTGAGCTGTACTGGTGTACAGTCCCCATTGCCATTGTGACTGCACCAAATCCTGCCTTCCGTCCCCTGTACTGTGTCTGTGGTTGGGTTTCTGTTTGTTTTTTAAAATGGGTTCTGCTACACAGTGATCTTCCTCTTCTCCTCAATTCCATCAAAACTAGTTAAAATAAAAAACAAATCAATAACAGCTTTCTACAGAATATATGAAGTATGTTCTGAAAAGAATCAAAAAGTGTATTTTGACTGGGAAATACTTTGGTTTAGGGTGTTAGCTTAAGCATTTTGTGACTCTAATATCTGCCCAGTGGGGCTGCATGATGGTGTTTTGGGCTGCACAGCCTATTACAGAATGGGGCACAGAGGAAGGTATTGCTGGATAGCATATGTAGCTTTCTGTTTAATATTTTAATTCTGTTTAATATTTTAATTCCATTTTTATGTTGGGTTTTTTAAATAAAAGTTGACTTCAGTCTTTGATCTCTTTCCTTCTTATTCTATCTCGTGTCAGATAATAAATTTCTGAGCTAAGTAGCCTAGAACTAGGAGTATTTAATAGTCTTCCACTGTTTTCAGCATGCTCTGCTCACAATTCACTCTAGTTATCAATGTGGGGTATCTTTTAGTTTTTTATGCAGACAGAATGCACACAGAAATATATTATGCACATTTTAACACTTTATTCTTCCCCTCTAGGATGCTTTGTGTAGCCAGCAGGTGGTGTCTTTACCCCCTTACAAAGCCTGACTGAACTCCTCTGGCTCTCTTCTGAGCTGTCATCATTTAGTTGTTAGTTTGTCTGTTTTGTTTTTTTTTCCTGTTCAGATCATGATTTCTCAAATGTGTGTCACATATAATGAAGAATTTTAGAATGTTCTACAAAACATCCAAACCCATCTTTTATGTTACACGAAGAATGTTTATTTTTAAATGCAAGGAAACAAAATTGACATAGAAATGTAAATGCACTTCTTCCTCAAAGCAAAACCAGGGATATCTAAACTGAAGGCCTCAAAAGAAAGTCTGACTTATTTAAGAGTCTGGGTTTTTTAATTATTTTTTTTTTGTAGTTGTTTTTGCTTTTACATTCTGTAGAAGGAAGAGCCATAGCCCTAACTGCCTAACATTCAGCATATATGGAATGTAGTCAGGGCAATTTTGCTTCTAGAGCTTTTATTTACTCATTTTTATTTATTTTATTTTTTAATTTAGCAACACTGGGGTGGTAATGCAGGTCTGTTACGTATAGAACAACACATACTACTCTATATCCTATGAATACTCAGATTCAAGGTGTCTTGTGTTTCTACCTTTTAACTATACACTGTCCTGCAATATGTGACAAACTGGATTAGCGTTTCATGAATTCTGGATGACAGGAATTCCTTGCTCTAGAATGTTGATCTGGCTTGTCAAGAGGAACTAAATGAAGGTCTATAGCCTGAGGCCATTGAGGAATAACAAAATATGGAAGCAAGATACTGAATTTATAGTGACATGACAGGTTGAGTTCTGTTTTGTGAAGAACAAATTTGAGCACTTGTGAGACATTTTCGGTCTGCAGTGAACAGATCCTTTCAAAGTAGCAAGTCATTTTAATAGGGTGGATTGTCAGAACTGGAATGTCAACTTGTAAACCTTCATGACTCAGAGCTGAAGTATTTTCCACCTCAAGCATTACTGGTCCGATAATTTATTAGCAGTAGTTCCTGAATGGTCTATATTCAAAGAAAAGAGTAAAACTTAATTAATTTACAGTTAATACAAACTGGCTTCTTGATTTATTACAGTGTTTTCTCCAAACAAAGCATCTGTAGGAAAATGTATTGCCAAGGGGCAAGGCCAGTGAAGTTCCACCATGATAGATGTAATGAAAAATAACACAAATGGCTTCTCTATTTTATGGAGTTTGCAGAGGTCTATGGAACCCATATGAAGGGTTATCTTCTAGCAGTTAAAATCCTAGACTGTCTCATGAGACACTATTTGCATTACTCAGTAATATGGATCTGGAGGCTGACAAAGTGTAACTGGGGTTTGTTTTGATCACCAATATTATGATGCTCCAATGTGTCTTGGATTTGACTGTTGGGAAATTGGAGAGAATGGAACTGCATATTTACTAGAGATCTGTGTGAAAACAACTGACTGAAACAACTTCTTTCTTTTTCTTCTGCTCAGGAAAAAAAACAAAACCTCTGTCTGCAGCTTCCATTCCAGGACAGTTCAGTGCTGGAGTAGGAACTGCTGGTTACACTCTTCATGGCTTAACTCTTGAGTGTCCCAATTCTCAGTGCCTTTTCTCTGTCTTACTGTGTGTGTATCCTAAAGATCCCTGCAAATCTGAATCATCTGCTCATCTGCAGGATGTGTCTGAGAACTTCTGTGTACTGAGTACAACCTTGAAAACAGGACATTTGCTTCAGTTGCAGACATAAAAAATTAGAAATAGAACTTCAGCCACCTCATTGCTGCAGGCTGCAACCAGAAATTCAAAAGGTGAAGGAAGAATAGATGCAAGATTAAACTTTTGCATGGAATAATTAGTTACGGAAACCAAGGGGAATTGCCCATCCATGCTCAGAGTATTGTTATTCCAATGGAAAGATCATTTGACCAGAAGTGTCCAGTGTGAGAGGAAGGACAGGTGTGGCAGATGTATCATCAGCTCAATCTTTGCTTGCTCAGAATGGGTGGAAAGAAGATAAGCTACATGGAAAAGTGGGGTTTATATTTGCTATATGTGTTATGTTTACCTTTTCCTTACCCTCTTTGTGGCCTTTCCCCACTCACTGATGTTTGTGTCCCTTACAGGGTTTGATACTGCTGCAAGGCAATCAGGTGAATGAGCTGCCACCTAATCCTGATGAACCAGGGAAACATCTCTTTGAAATTGCCCCAGGTAAGTCAACATTTCCTTTTACTTTCAGCATAACATCATTCCCATGAGTTGCCATTAATGATAATTGGACTGTACTGATCACTGTACTAAGCATTCTGATACACTAGCCAGATTGTCTACAGAGACGGGGAAATGGGACTTGACAGACTACTTGACATTGTTTAGGATGTAACTGCTATCCTGGTACCTCATGAAAATAGTAGTTGAAATGAATCATGTTTCTTGATTTTCCTTTTTGGAAGGGATTCCTTGCCTGGAGTGCTGTGTGGTCTCCCAGGCTGATGTGTTTTTCTGGTTCTTATGGGAGAAGCTGACACAGAGCACAGCGCAGAACTTATGGAAAAGGAGCGTGCAGTGTCTGGATATAATTTCCTTCGTGTATACTAGTCCCCCCCCACTGGGGGTGGGGATAAAAAAAGTTACAAAATGCTTCACATTTGGATAAAAGTTTTAAGAGAATAGATGACCCGCATAGAAGAATGATTTAAATATGTTTAGGTAGAAAATCTGATGATCTGTCAGTATAGTCTTAATGTAAAACTTCTGAAATATTTTTAACTCCCATGTCAATGCTTCCTGTGGACTGGCTGGATGTCTAGAGGGTATAATTAGAGTTAAGCTCCTTATTGCAGCATAGGAGCAATTCTATTAAATTATTTTTTTTTAAATTCTGATTGAAATTGAAAGAGGACCTGGTGCATAGATTTCAACGTGGTTTGTGATGAAGGTAGTTTCAGGGGCAGGATATACGGAGAAGGAAGCTATTGCACCACTGGCAGAGCTGGACCAGAGTGAGAAACATGAACTGAGCTAGTCCTTCCACAGCTGTCTCCCAGTAACTGAAGACAAGGTTCTTGGAAACAGGGAGGGAACCAAACATGGAGAAGGTAAAATCTATAAGTGATTTAGTCACGTTTTACCTCATGGCCAGTTTCTCTGGCACGGTGTACCTGTCCATGTTTCTTAGTATTTTCTGTTTCCCCACAGTGGTGGTGCTGTTGCTAGGGTAAAGAGGCAGTCTAATGTAATTATGTATATTTTTTTTATTTATTTATTCCTAATGGAATGAGCAACAGAGGGAACATATGTCCCCATAGTTGAAGATTACTGTTGTGGAGGCGGCTGTGATTTTTACCCATGTCTTTGGGGTCTTATCCCCTAATCAGGCTGACTTAAAATGTCCATGTTGCACACCCATCATTACACAGTATCAGACAGTGCAAGAAGAACAGGCAGTGCTGCAAGGCTTTCAATAACACCATCAGGCAGGGTTTTGTAACTGCTCAGTCATGGCATTCTGTTTGATGTACAGGAAGCTACCTGGGGAGAAGTGATTTGGTTTTGTTTTTCCTTATCACTGCACACTACCTGTTAATTCTTCATTTTTCTTGTATTGCACCATGCCCTCATAGGAAGGGCCCCACAAACAGCAGGGAAATTAGTTCACAGTGTTGCTTGCATGGAAGATCTCCTAGGAAATGGCATTCACTGTCTGAACATGACACATCTGCACCATATTCCCAGGATAGTTGGAAAAAAAACATACTGTGGACCTGGGATGTGAAAGTACTTGACTTCTTGTGATTTGAATGGTCCCATGTGTTCTGGCAGTGATCTGAAATAATTAACTCATCCACACACTGGCTTGTTGAGTTTCTCGCAGATTTGAGATTACTCTAAGCTTCCAGGTGGGAAAATAGTCAGTCTGCAGTTCTTGCTCAACCTGTTGGGTTATATTATGGTAGGCTGCAAAAGAATTGTCCAGAACTGCAGGCGGCTGTTGCTTCAGTGGAGCTGGTAAAGCAGTGCCATGTGACTACTTGAAAAAGGCTATCCAGAAGGGTGGAAAAAGTGACACTGTTCACACCATAGTTGTGAATCCCAGGACATCTGTGTTCAGCATGTGTTTTTGACTTCGCCCTTCTTCATGTTCCCTGGGAAAATTATTCAGTCTTAGTGCACCACTGTCCTGCCTGCAAAGCTGACATGTTTTCTGTACATTGTGAAGCAAAATCCATCCATGTTTGTAGTGAGCTTACTTGCTACATGGATAGCAGATATTGAAAAATGCTATAAATAGCCAATCAATACAGAATTTGACTCAATCCAGATGTCATTGGAAAATGTGGCCTGAACAATTTCCCATTCTGTTCACAGTACATTTATTCTGTTCTGGTTTGGGCATAAATGTCTTTTCTTTTTTTGCATGTGTTCTGAAATGCCAGTGTTCTGTGTGGTTGCCAGCCTGCAGAAGACCCACATAGGGAACAGTTTTTAAACAGGTGCCAGATAGGAAGGGAAGCATGAATGATCTTGCAGGACCTAAATCATTATTTCCCATCACTTCTCATCTTTGCCTATGTTGGATGTATGGCCATGATCATCTCTGACTAATTCTGCTTCAGTTTTCCCCCTGAAAACTAGGACTATACAGTTTGTATTTGGATTATGAGGGTTTGGTTTTTAGTCATTTTAACTAAGTAAGGGATCTTGTACATACAGGTACATTCTATAGCTGTAAATATAGATATGGAATTTTACTATGCTTCTAAGCAGCAGAGCTTTAACAAAATTAAGAACAGAGTGCAACATTCCTAAAATGTTCCCATAGCATTCTGATACCAACTTATCTTGGAGATAAAAGCTGAGATCTCCCAGCAAGAAAATGCCCAAAGTTTTCTAAAGTGTGTGATAGCAGTTACCTCCAAAATACCAGTCATGATCAATCACTAATGCTTTCAGCATCCTAGTTGCCGGAACTGTTTCTGGGATCTTCCCATCAGAGTCGCCTGCGGCCACTCTGTTACAGGCTGCGTAATGCTTGGCTGTGGAAGCTGCTTCCTCAGAGTGCAGGGACTAGAGTAACAGCCTGTCCTGTGCTGTAACAGAGCATGTATTGATTTTCTGCTGAGTAACTAGAACTAATGATGGGCATTGTGTATTATTCATGTTTCATCAAGTTCATTTCTAAGCTGTATAGTGCAACTGGGAGAAGGGTTAACTAGGGACATGAGAGACTGCAAAACAGTTTTACAGTCAAGTGTTAGATCTGGTGGCAGCGCTTCCTGAAATACCTCCTTTGGCAGAGATGTTCTCTATCTTTTTCTGGGGAAGCTATGTAAATTTCTGGGCTCTTTTCAACCCATTCACACTTTCCTCACTCACAGCTAGTAAAGTTCAAAGTGGAATGGCAGAGTAAGCCCTGGGCTCAAGTTGTTGTCATATTCCAGTGAACATTATCAAATGAAAGGGGGTGTTTTTATAAGATTATCAGGGTGGGATGAGGTCAGGTGCAGAGCTTTAACCATTTAGGGTAATAGTCACACAGCAGATGGTATTTCTGGATGGAAATAACCACTGTATGCTCTTTGAGAGACAAGTCCTTCTGGTAACAGAAATGGCAGCTGACCAATTGATTACTAGGGGCAGCAAAGCAGCTCTGTGTTAGCCTGGGGTTACAGTGCATTTCAGAGCAGGTAATGCAGTGTGCAAGAAGCACAGGGATTGATCTCTATGAGATTGTTTTATGGACTATTGATGGCTTAAATGCTCCTGAGGTCTCACCTTTTAGGAATCTGATTCTTTTAATGCCCTGTGGCAAATAGTCTGCCTAGATTTATTCTCTGGTTTTTACAGCACTATGGGATGAGATGCTCAAGTTTCTCTGCAGAGTCTGAGATTATTTTCTGATATATTAAGGTTTTCAGAATCAGGGAAGGGAGAGGTAAAGAGGTTCAGAGGTTAGGAGGTGAAAATCATTGTCTTTTGCATAAGTGTGGCAGGGGTTATTACCAACTGATTGGAAAACAGCTTTTCTTTGTAGAACACTTGGTGACATTTAAGAAATTTTTTCTGTTCTTCTTTGGAATGGATTCAATTTCATGGAGAGTAAGAGGGGGGAAAGAGTAGAAACATGAACAAGAAATTACCTGGTACCTTTTTGGCTAACATCCTCTTTTATGACTCAGGAAACCCAAGTTTCTCTTCTGCTGGGTTTAGACCAGGAACCTGAATCTGTCACCTGCATAGTGGGCAAGGACCTTCAGTCACTATTGGTCATTTTCATTTTTTCTCTGGGAAAAATGTTTTCCTTCATTTTTAACTGAAATCGTTCTAGAGTAATGCTCTTGTCCAAAAAAAAAAGTGCCTTTTTCTATTTCAACCAACTGGTATGTTATGGTTAAAAGCAGCCTTGTGAAAAATTCCTGACCAAAACTCATGGTACCCAACTTGGTGTCTCCTTATCACTGATGACAGCAAGTTCCTGTTTATTGCCACAGTGCTTTCTGCCAAGGTTAACACTGACAGCTCTTTGGGGAGTCTTTTTGTGAAAATAAGAGTGGTTAATAAGTTGAGCTCGATTTCACTGGAAACTGCTGCTGAAGGGGTTGATCTTGCTTTCTCCCTTTTCTCTTGTCTTCTTCCACAATATCTAATCACATCTCTCACTTCTGTTCTTATGATTGAAAAAACATTTCTTTTAAATCAATTGGACTTCAAGTTGATCCAGCTAAGCTTGATGAAAACTGCACCTTCAAGTTGTTTGTTTGTTGGGGTTTTTTCTCCATTTGAGTACCACCAGCCGTATCTTTAGTGAAGGAATTAAGTCCTCTTCAGAACTGTTGTCTCAGGCTTTCTGCAGACTCAGCCATAGCAAAGATGACTGCTTGTGCTTGCTTCACATGGAGAAGATTATTTTCAAAACTTCAGAAATCAGACCTCTGTGTCTCTTCAATTAATTGAAGTGAGCTTAGTATAGTCAGCTTGCCTTTACAAAGGGAATGTGCATTCACTAGTAACTCCTCCAATTTTGGTCTAGTTGTTGCATTCTGCCAGAGGTTAGGCTGGAGCAGGGTAAAATGCCTCATCCAGGAACTTTCGTACAGGGTTTACGTAGAAGGTATTTCACTGCCTTTTCTTGTGTTATACCACAAGTAGGAAATCAAGAAAGATAGTATTAGAAGGTGGGAGTTGCAACTCTTACAGGGACAGTAATTATTGACTACTTGTTCTGTAGGGAGTCCATCAGTGTTGTTGTCAGTGTCTTACAGAGCAGCTGGAGTGGTAGCTTGTTTGTCTTGTCCCAGTAGGTTGAATGATGCCTACCAAGCAGTCTGCTCTGTGTTATGCTTCTATGTCCCAAGTTAATTAAGTTATTTTTGTGGTCTTTTTATCTCAGTTCCTGTTGAGATGGTGTGTAATTAAAATACCTGGAGGGGAAATTAGAAATTCAGACATTAAAAATCATTCCATGTTCTCTATTATACAATGCAAATTGCAATTCTATCTAACAGCAGGAAACAGTTTGCCACTGGTAATTAAATTTTCACCTGAAGTCTACAGCTGATAACCAACTGTGCATATCTGAATATGCAATGATGTTGATATTTTGAGGGATTTTAGTTTTCTGGGATTTGGTACTCAGCAGATTGACTAGGGAAATGACAGCAAAATAAAGTAGTTCTGGGTCCTGCTAGAAAGAATAGGACAATATAGTTTCAGCAATGTACTGTGGAACAACAGGTGAGAGCTGTGGACATCAAAAGTCTCCATGGCATTGCCTTGACCCGCAGGAGAAGACTGATGGTCTTTGTTTTGAACTGGAGGGCACTGTCTGATCTGTGGTTAATGCTTCTAGATGTCTGGATTGTAGCCAAGGGCATGCAAATATTTGTATGTCACTGCAAGTGATAACTGTCTTTCGGAACATGAGAGAGTTTCAATTTATTAAGGGGCTCCCTAAAATGTCTTCTCTGAAGTGTCTTTCCAAAGGAGTGCCCAGAATGATAAAATGCATGCCTTCTTTGCAGCCACAGAGTCTGGAAACTGTTATTAACTTATAGTTTGGGTTCAAGACCTTCAAGATGATAACGTCTTAGCACTAAGATAGTAATAGGGGCATCTTGCCAGCTGCAGACTCTCTTTTTACGTGCAAGATTAAGTGCAGTCTGAGTCCCCTTGGAAGTGTGAATCTTGGATTTCCACGACTAAAAACCGTTGATACATATGTTCTGCTTGCTCTGTCTGCTCCTGAGCACTAGATGGTGCTGTTTCTTTCCACCTTGTGCGTGGACACTTGCTGTCAGTTACAGATATGCTTTGAATCACTGAAGTACGAGTTATCCTGCAAGAGGAAATCAGCCACTCTTTAATGTTCATTGGTATCTCCTCAAAAGCAAATCAGCAAGCAAGAACTCCCTAACAGTGTTATTGCGCAGGCTGTGAAGCTAATACTGTGCTCTGTAGATACAAGATAGTATTGCATGTGTTTCTGCACATTTGCCCTGCTGTGAGCTTCTTATTCTGCCTGAAACCACAAGATACAAGAAACTGAGTGCTTTCAGCTGCTGTCACAGATGACAAAATCAACAGTGTTTGAAAGCAGTCATGTTCAAATTGTTTACCCATTAAATATTAACATGGAAACAGTTTATTTGGCACGGAAGTGCAAAACATGCAATGTATAGATGTGCACAGTAATAACTGTGTGGGGAACACTTGAACCTAGGCCTCCACCATTTCAGGTTAATGTACTGCCCCAGGGGGTTACTGGCTAGTTTGTGGCTGTCTGACTGTTTTCTGCCTCCCCCATTCTGAGCTTGATAAACTTATTTTTCAAAGTGTGTATCTTCAGATTTAGTGAATTGGCCTCTTCCATCTGGGTGTGGGGATGAAGGAGTTTGGGTAAACTTTTCACTGCATTGCTGCTTGGGGATCTGCTGGAATAAACAAAAGTTGCTAATTTTCTTCCTTGGGGTAGCTCCTATCCTAATTCTATGAAATGTTTTTATCTGACTGAAAAAAATAATTTTTGTGGCCTGCCCAGATGTTGGTAACTTCATTTAGCATCAACGGAAGTATCAATCAGCTGCCAGTATTTCTAGGCTTGTTATATAATGGTTTTGCATGAACAACTATTATTTGAGTAAGTTAATGGAGGCCCTGGTTTCCTTCATATTGGACACTAACAACTTGTATCTTCTGCAAGAAAGCATCTCTGCTTACTAATCTTCTGATCCATACTTTTCCTGAACACTTGATTAGACCATGTCACTGAACATTTCTGAAAAGGGAACATGAAAAAAAAGTCTGAACTTTCCTTCTGTATTTATGTAGCCTTACTGATTTCAACAGTGTTGTATTCAGTCCGGTGATGTATCCCAACAACTTGACCAATATGCTATTGCCTGCTTGAAGTGATGAGTCATTGCTGGTGAAGGTCTTCAGAGTGCATCCAGACTTTTGTATTGTGAGGTTATTAGGCTCCTCTTTCCCCCTGAGGGCTATGAGCCTCTCTGAAAGTGAAGAATGTTTTGTCTCACCTGATGTTATCATCTCAAAATATCTTGAAGGGCATCAGAAGGCATCTGCAGCCTGTAAATTGCTTTTTGCTTTTTTTTTTCCTACTCGCATATGCAATGCCGAAGGCTTATGTTTGCATTTGGCAAGCAAAGATCCTGCTTCATGAAATAAACAAGATCCTGCCTTTGTTTCATTAGAAGTGTTTGATGTACTGCAAGTTGTATTGTCTACATCTCTTAGTGCTCTGGTGCCCTGGGCAGTTTAAAGTAGGCCTGGAAATGGACTATGACAGTGTATGTATTCTGTTCTCCTGGAATTAGCATCTCCAGGAGAAACTCTGCATCTTATTCGCCATAAGTAGCACCTAGCTGTGTTTAATGCAGTGTGCCAGCCTTCAACAAGAATGCTGGTTTTTAAAAGTCCAATTGCAACAGTATGAGGCCCAATGGGAAAGGAGCATGAGGCTTCAGGAGTTACTGGTAATGCAGGTCATTAACACATAACCTTTGACTGTTCTTGAGCAGTTTTCCTTAACCCATTATATTCCTCAAAGTTAAATATGTCTGCACAGCATTTTGTGTAGGCTGCCCTTTGGGTATAGAAACATGAGTCTATAAGATGATGGCCTGTTATTGTTGGAATGTACAAGGCATCATTTGATCCCATCAGGTTGGCTTTTTAGTGCAAATTAGTTAAGATTTTTGAATTCTTCCTGCTGAGATGCTCCAGAGTAAGCTCTGCTGTTTTCTGCCTTAAGGATAATATTTTCAGCCCTAAGGCATTATGTGATTAGTAGAGATATTTTCTTTTTATTAAAAAAAAAAACACATTTCAATGCAAGACAGCTTTATTCCACAAGGATATGCTTATCAAACTGTCAACATGACCAGTTATATAGTACCTGCCCTATATTTCTTTCTAATTTGTCAAAAATCAAGTAGTCAGTGCTACTTGGAGCTTGTGTTCTCTAGTGCTGTTGTTGGAGGTCAAGCTTTGTTCAGCCCCAGAAGCAGCTGTTTGACATTTGCAGTAAGGATAGGTGAATTCTCCACAAGATTTTATGCAATGGTTGGGATCCCTGAGGCTAAAAGAATACTCTAGTATGTTAGCAGGATGAAGTAAAATAAGAAATACAATATATAGCAATGTAGTTCATAGCACACAGCAAATTCTAGCCATAGTAAAAATAAGTATTACAACTCAAAATCAGCATGCAGAAAGAAAAAAAAAAAGCTAAAAGGAAGTTTTAGGCACTTGCTTCAGCAACATTTTACCAGCTCCATAGACTGAGATGAGTTGATCTGTAAATCTTGTGGGATTGAGCCCTTTATTTGAAATTCATCTGATTTGTCTCGTGCAATTCAGTGGGTCAGTTCTTGTCCCTCGCTGATATGGCACAGTCATGTTAAATTAAAATTAAAATGCTTTTCAGATTGAATTGCAGAGTTGCATTGGTTTTGTGAGCTGGAGATGCACTCAGGGTTGCTCACTTCTGCTCTTCAGTGTTCCCAGGTACTGCCTTCCTCTTTATTTTCTGTACTTGAGCTTTTCAAGGGTCAGCATGTCTGCTGAGGGCATTTTCTTTAGCTCCTCATACTAGGAGAGACAAATTGCTGAGTTTTGGATGGGTGATGATACATTATTTATTGAGGTGGCTAATTTTTTTTAATACTTTGGATCCTAAACCTGTCAATGAATGCATGTATCTGCTTGCAGAGTTCATGCTTTGTAAAAACAAGAATAAATAAAACATCTCTAATTCTAAATGTAGAATTTCGTGGACAGGGAGCAGTAACTGAATTTTTTGTGTACCTGCTATGATTCTGATGTTGTTACAGCAGTTCTGTAATGACATCTGCAACATCTAATGACTTGTATGTTTACTCTGCTTTGAGATGATGTGGATGTGATTTCTGTGTTGTGTTCAGTAGATGTAGGGCAAGGAGCAGGATTGGTCTCTAAACCAGTGCAGATGGCATATAAATGAAAGAAACTGAAATATTTGTTCCTTGGACTGGTCCACAAAGGATTTCTGAGATAACTTTAAAAAAAACCTTACCTAACGGGGAAAGAGGGAGCTATCATCCAAAAACTTGCTGTGTACTGACAGTCATACACTGTTTAGCACTGCTGATGCCACTGGGGTATCTGTCAGTGCTGGTAGCTTAACTGCTCATTATAATATAATATAATATAATATAATATAGGACTTGAAATATCAACTGACTTGAAAATATCAACTGGGCATCAGTCTGGGGAGTAAAGGTAAGAAAAATAAAGTATGTTTCCTTTTCACACAGTCCACACAAAAGTGTTTGGGGGAAGGGAGACAAAGCTGATAATGTGCTACTCCAGCATCCGAAAGGAATTGTAATTGGCAAACTGCTATCTGGGGTGTTTATGAAACCATGGCTTTGAATGATGCATTAATACCAGTTTGAAGTGACAGCTGGCTCTCTGTCAAACAGCTGTGGGGTTCACAAGCAAAATCCACTCCGTGTTTGTCTGAAATGCTTTAGGGATAAGTAGCATGCTATCAGTGAGAAACAGCTTGCACTGGGCTTCCTGAATTTTGTGGAGAGAAGAAGGAAATAGGACAAAGATGTATGGCTTAGGGCATAACGCTTAATATTTATACTTTGTCATCATGCTATAAAGTAACGAGGACTTAATGTTACATTGTACAAGCTTTCTTCGGCCTTCACATGCTATTTTAAGCATTTCCTAAGTACTGATTATAGGAAGGCTGGGGTGTTGAAGAAACTTTTATGCTTCTTTTAAAAAATTTTCAGATTCTTATCCTACACCCATCTGTACTAAGTCTTACCCCTGGGTAGTGTCCTATCAATTTACTCTAATTGAAATGAATGTCATTTCTCCCATTAGGAAGACAAAGTTCAGGTCACTTGTAATTATAAAGCAGTTCCTTTTACCAGACTCTAAATGTTTACTTCCTCCAAGTTTGTGTCTTCTATCTCAGTTCTTGCAGGTGCATACACATTCTTGCAAAGTCTGGCTTTGGATCTCAGCCAGAGGAGATAACTGTAACTGCAGGATTAGGCAGTGTAGTCTACATTCATAAACCATTGTTCCTCTAGTTGAAGTCCACTTAAGATGTTGATATCTATGCCTCCATGTGGGACCAAAGATGCTATTTATCATACTAAACCCATGAAGCATTTTTGTAAGTTCTGAAGTTTGCTTTTATCACCAGCTTTCTGACAATCATGAAAACTTGTCAAAGTGGGCAGGGGGAATTTGAGATAACAAAGTAAAGAGCTATGAAATCAAAAGTATACAGCGTTAAAAGGGAGTGTTTCTGAGGCCATGAGAAAAGACTGCTATAACCAACCATTTATTTATCACCCTGAAGGATGATTGTACAAACTGTTGCTACCCCGGATTTGGAGTAGTGGATTTTATTATGAGGGTTTTATTATCAGCTCACTGGCAGCTGCTAACTTGAGAGATGAAGAGCCTTGTCTACATTAAGAATACTGTGCTGGTATAATTATGCCAAAAGAAACCTTGTACTGGCATACTAGTGTAACGTGGAGAAAGACTGCTGTTCTTAACACAAATATAAGTGTCTACAAAGGTTAGCAGCATACTAGCTATGCTGCTGTGATAATACTCCCACTCCACAGATGCCATAAAGGCTCTGTTTTGTATATGAATCAGATAATCAGAATTATGCCTTCTGGGAGGGTTCAGAGGAAGATGTTTTCCAGACTAAATTTCATGTGGTCTGTTTCAAGTGGACAGACAAGGGTTCAGCCACATATTTCTTTACCTTTGTCCTTATAGGTCTTGAACACGGATCAATCAGTGTTGTGTGTTGCTGACACTGCAGAATGTGAAAGGACACGTCCTACCTTTAGTTAGCTCTATGACCCAAACATATCACACAAGAGAACAGAGAAAGTGCGCTCCTGCTCTGAAGCTGGTGGGGGTCTGTGGAAGGTGTCATAAATATGGCTGTGGATCTGTAGTGTAACTGTCTTATTGAAGGGAATGCAAAAGGCTTGGGGAGGAGCCATGAAAGGGAATTCAGTGTCCTCCCCTAGTAGTACTTTGAGGTTACAGCTATTTGCTTTTGGAAAGCACAGTTCTGCCTTCAGTTGTAATACATCACAGAGTTCAGCTTTTGGTCTCAGTAACTGATGAAAATATGATTAAGGAGTTGTTTCTTAACTGCCTTCACTGAGACGTCCCATGCTGTAGGAGTCCAGGTATTTTTCTCAGACCTCCTTGCCATTATCTTAAGATTCTGCAATCAGTTATGTTGTGTCTCTTTGTGCTCCAAAGCGGATCCTCCTTTCTGTTCTAGAAGCAATGGCTCTTTGAAGTAAGTGTAAAAACTTGCATATGTTGACAGTAGGCTGTTGGTGCTCTGTGTACATGGGCATCTGTTGGGAAAGGGTTCTTGTTTTTACAGCAGTTTAAAGTACTGTTGAGGAGTAAGATGCTTTCAGATATTTGCAGTAGAATTGTGCTGCTTATAATATATGTGTTTAGCTGATCTTCCCCCCTAGGGCTATAAACCAGTGTGAATTATGCAAGAGCAGCTTGTGGAAGCATAGCCACTGATGAGAACTAGTGTATGGTGGTAAAATCTGTTGATATCAGCCAGTGTGCTCACCTGCTGCTGAAAGAAATGAAAGTGCAGCAGTAGGAGCTGTCCTAGAACTCTTCTTTAATTGGGGCATCGCCTTTCTAATGACAAAAATGGAATGGTAAGGACATCAGCTTTGCCAGGACCCGGTGCAAAAGTTTCATTATTGTCAGAGAAATTTACCATGGTATGATTTCAGATGTTAAAATATTACTGGAATTACAGTGATTGGAGGGGAAAATGGAGGGAATAGACCTAGTCAAATCAGAATAACTTCTCATAAGTTCAGTATCTTTTAACTTTTTCTGGACTAGAAGATGTTTAATAGGACATAACCAGATGTTCTGAAATGGTGTTCATGACTAAACAGTTATGTGTCATGACTAAACAGTTATGTGCTTTTTGATCTTGTGTTTTAAAATGCCTTCTTTTTTTTTTCTTTTTTTTTTAAGACCTTTCTTAACAGAACTGTGTCCTGTTATAAGACTAGCTTGGCTAACAGGAATGCATTGTTATATTATTTGGTAAAAAGCAATGTGTGAATAGAAAATGTGTACTTCCATGCAGTACACTTCATGAAATTTAGTGATATATCTGCATTCAACACATGTTCTTCTTTGCCAGTGTCTCCCATGAGGAATAGATGAACTATAAATTGTTCCTTTCAACCATGAAGATCCGATTCTTCTCTCAGCAGGTTATTTTTCAGAGTCTTACCAGCCTGGAGAACTGGAATTTGCAAAAACACTTCCTTCACAGTTTATACTAAAGGCATTAAAAGTGTGTCTTTGGAGGGCTGGGCTTTTGGGGATGGGGTGATGGAGACAGGGACTTGGAAGGGAAGGATGGGATAGACTTCTCTGATCTCACAGAAAAGAAGCCTTGGGGGAGGTAGCATGTCACTTTATTATTAAATAGTAGCCCAGAAAACTCACTTTCTAGTTTTAGGCTCTTATAGGGGATCAAGTGAGTTTTTAAGGGAGTTATAGTATTTGGAGATATACAAAATAAGACTGATTGTAATATACTCTTCTGCCTGTGTTACTACATTGCTAAAATATTCTCTCTTCTTCCTGAGATCCCATGGCTATTAAAAATTCTGTAGAGAGTCATGGGGTGTTCCCACTGTGGCCTGGCAAGCCACTTTTTACTTGAGATTCACCATGTATTATGGTAATGAAGAAAATTAATAATTTGGGTTGAATCTGACTGCTCACAAAAATCAAACTTGCCGTTTTATAGACTATAACTTTTGAAGAGGAATCCTATAGTTTTTTTCAGTTCCTTGACTTATTTTGAACAATACAGGGAAGCTCCTAGTATAAATAACTTTGCAGATCAGACAAAACAAGCTTTTATTGGACAAACTTGAAAATTTTACCACATTCTCCAGAATTCTAAACATGGGTATTAGTATAAATTGTTAGCTTTTCATAAATTCACCTGCTTTGTAATGTCTGGCTCAGATATATTCTCTATAAAGCACAGTTCACTTGTTTTCATATTAGTGATTTGTGTTCTTCAGACCAGTTTATGACTTTTTCAAGACGGGGTGGAAGGGAAATAGAGGGAGGAAAAAACCCAAAACTTTGTAATCCTTGCTTGTCTCTAAAAGTTTGAAATACAACACTTGCCCAATTCTAGAGATGCAAATCTGATGCATTTGGGAATTGAAAAAAAACTAGTCTCCTAGTGAGTGAAAAACAAATACCTTCAGCTATCAGTGAGCTGTCATATCTGGAATGAATTGTTGAAATAGAATAGCATATTCCTCTACTTTCTTGCAATTATTTTTTATTAGTAGTTTAATTTGTTTTGGTTTATTGCCCCAAAGGTAAGTGGCTGGATTAACTAAACCTGAAATCTTTCCTCTGGTTTACAGGGTTATGGCTGAAGAAAAACTGTCCAAAGTATGTTGATTATTCAGAAAAACTTTGAGCACTCAGTCTGCACCAGTTCATTTCACAGGGACTTGTTTTTGAAAGACCGGACAAATTGCTTAGTACTTGAGATCAGGATTTAGACATAGAACTCTGGGCTTCCAATTTTGTAAAGCCTAGTCTAAAGTTGGTATGTTCAGTTTAAGGACAAGACATGCATGGTTAACCATAGATCTAAAAGGTCAAATTGTTAATTACAGAAATCCCACTTTGAACAGCTCCTGCTGTACAGAATGGGTTATGTATATTAAGAGAAATGACTTTCAAAAGAATCTTACTGGAGAGCAAGCGGGTTTAATTGCTGGAAAAGTACAAGCACATCCACCTTTCTTATTGTAGGAATAGGCTAATACCTACTTCAATCTTTGGTATTTTCAGTTTATGTAAATATAAATACATTTTATGTATTTTAAACAAATAAAAGCTCAGTTCTGTTTGGCCTAGACAGATTTGGCTATCCCCATGATACTGTGTTGTGTTGAGCCTTCAAACCCTTCGAGAACAGACTCTGTATCTGTGTCAGATGATCAACACTATAGGGTCTAGGATGAGAGCTTCTTGCCTTGCCTCTATACTTAGGCAAAAGATCTGGGTGGCAGTTAAGCACTCTTACATTCATTAGCTGATTTCTGAGATGATCTGCTCAAGCCTGATTGCATTCAAAAGATAAACTGATTGAAGTTTATCCATTTAAGAATCTTGACTTTCCTGTGGGATGACAGATCTGGCTTATTGCATATCCCAACCATTTCCAAGCTATCTCAAAATGGCTTTTTTTCATTCCTAATTTTACTTTCCCCCCAATCCAAAAAAACCCTCACAAAACCTCAACAACAACAAAAACCAAACCAACAAACAACCCCCCCACACACATACATGCACACAAACACACAAATTAAAACAACAAAAAACCCCAAACAAACAAAAAAAACCCAACCACAAAGCAAACAAAGAAAACAACAAGACAAAACCAACCAAACAAAAAATGGTGCCTGGTTTGTACTGGATATATGCTGATGGCCTGATCTCTCACTTCTCTGTCTGGCAGTATTTTGACTGGGAGTGTGTTTGATGACAGACACGTATCAGTTTAAATTTTAAGAAACAAAATGTGTGCCCTCTAAAGCTAAAATGACAAATGACCTGCAAAGTGTGCTGAAGGTTAGGTGCAGCATAAATATCCTAGTTTATATTGCTGATATGGACTTTTCAGGTCATGAAAGAGGTTTTACAATGTGATAGTGGTTATAGTATTTTACTATAAATTAGGTATCTGTACTTAATCCCATACATCTCATTGTTTAGTAAACACTAATCAATGTGTTCAATCATAGTGTGAGCTTTCCAGAACTTAGAACTCTTACCCTTGCCAGGGGTCTCTCTGCAGTTTGCTTTATATGAAATGTAGTGCTGCCAGGAGAGTGTCCAGCCACTCAAGCAGGTGGTTTATGTGCCTCTTCTCTGAGATCAGATAACCCTCTGGCCAGGAAGAAAGAGAAGTTTCTGCTGTTTTATGAGGGGAAGGTAGCATTTTGCACAAGAGGATTTCCAAGCAATTATCAACATTGCTTAACAAGTTTAGTGGCTCAAAAAAACAATTGAAATGAGTTCTCATGCCTCTCTCTTCAAGAGGAACAAGTTGGTATCGGCAAAACCAGAATACTGGATTTCCTTCAGCTCTCTTGCGAGAGTATATTGAATTTCCTCTAGCATGTTTGGTGGTGATGGGAAAGGTATATTCCTCTGTCCATCTTCCATTCTGTGTGGGATTTTGTTTAGTCAGCACAAAAACCAAAATGTATGCTCATAATCTGGAATAGCTAAAGTGTGCAGCAGCACCTGAATACTGTGCAGGAAGATCCGTTTGTAGCAAATTATCATAGTCTTGTTTCTTAGGTGATGGGAGACTCGGTAGACATCTATCCTTTATTTTGTTCAGTTTCTATCCTAGAAGTTCAGTCTTAAAATTGGTTTGATCTCAAGAGGCTGGGATATGTATAGGAGCAGGAGCTGAAGATTCTTATCAGCTTTCATGTTCAGGCTATTTCTGGCATGTGAACTATATTTAAAAATATAGCTCCTTACTATCACCTCTGCTCTCCTACCTGTCAAACTTCTCTTTGTGCATCTGTCTCCCACCCACACTCTAATTTGGTTTGTGCATTGCACACTGCTGTGTGTGCGATAGTCAATGGAGACTGCCCAAAGAGCATTCTCTTCTGCAGTGTCCAACCTGGAAAATACTGCATCATTCAGCCTCATCATTGCTTGTGACCTGTAACTCTTAACACTTGATGAAAGTTTCACAAAGGCACTCCATTTGCCTGTGCGTGGCTGTATAAAACAAAACTACATGACTATATTGCAGTTGATGCTTCTTGGCAGTGGGTCTTCAATACCAGGGTCCCTGAAAGTTTAAATGCTGCAGGGTCTAGAAGACAAACACTGAATGATTAGAGAACCAGCAAACATCTGTTCTAGGCATGTTGTTCTTTCCTTATCCCAAAACAAAACCCTTATCTTGTCTTTGTGGCTAGTGATTTAGTTAGGTTAATGCAATTAAAAGCAAGTGTTTAAACAAGCCTTCTGAATATTGCTAGAGCAGTGCTGACCTTTGCAAGAATGCAAAGTCCCTGTAACTCAGTGCTTAAATTCTCTGCAGAGACTCCCAGAGATACACAGTGAAGTGTTTACTCTTGCAGGTGGAAGAGCACACGTTATGACCCTGTCCTGTGCTGACATAATTTTGCAAGAGGTGAAATGGCTTTTCTAGTATCTTTTTATGCACACTGAATGTTTACATTTAGTGTCTGCTGCACTCTGGACACCTGAGAGTGAGCATCTGCCTCTCACCTAAAGCAGCCTCTGGCGGCTCTCATCCCTTCAGACGAGCCAGTACAATAAATAAGCCGCTGAAGTTTAACGGGCGGAGGGAGCCGCGAAGCTCTAAGGCCGGCTCGAAATACTTGCGACAAGGGCAGGGAGCCCCAGGACACCAACCTGCCATTGTCCCCTGCGTAGCCTG
>JANHFX010008053.1:0-21846 GCA_027560015.1 Chloroceryle amazona
CCTGTGCTAATCCCCGTGACAACATACGGGTGGTTTAACTGGCTTTTCATGTTTCCCAGGCTACCTGGTGGGACCCCCAGATAGATCTTTAGCAAGGGCTTAAAATCTACCCTACAAAGCTGTGAATGGTGTGAGGAGAAAAGCTTCCAGCTGAACCCCCCGACCAGTGCTCACTGCAAAGCTGGGTGCTGTAAAACCTCACTGGATGCCCAAGTGCTGACTCCAGGAGATCCCAGGAAGGGAAATCATGCTTCAAAAGATTTCCTAAGGAAAAACTAATGATAAAAATATTCTCTTGCAAGGCAGCCAAGAGTTGTAGGCTCAAATTTTAGGAAATTAGGAAGAAGATCTTCACTATGAGGGTTATTTAAACATTGATACAGGCACTTTGGGCTAAGTCTCATCAGGGATAAGAGGTTTCAGGATGATGGAAATTATTCATGAGCTTGTGCTGAATTAGATGAGGAGTTGATGAATGAGGGGTTGGTTTTTGTGTCAAAATGTTTCTTCATAATACTTTAAAAATGGAGCATCTTGACTTTGTTTAGAAATGATGTTTAACTAAATTTGACCAACACAGATTTCAGAGGCCAAGCACCTTAACAGCCTGAGACATTGGGTTTGGTGGCAAAACATTTTTGGTATTTTTGTTTGTTTGCTCATTTTGACAAGGGAAGGGGAGAAGCAGCTTGGGGGGGGGAGTCTTTTTTGTTTGTTTTTCTGATGGCCACGGCAGTTTTATAACCCTGCTTTTTGCCAGGTGGGTGGAGGCGATAGAAGACAGTAAAGCAATATTTGCTATTTAATTCTTGGTCTGTTACATGGAGGAGAAGGAAGTTATTTAAAGAACAGTAAGTTATCTCCACTGGGCTGAGCACACAAGGGCTCTTCTGCAGCATGACAAGTGCATCTGCCATCCCAGCACCTTCCCGCACACCCCAGCTTCCCCTCACTGGTGAGCAGAGCGATGCAGGAGCTGCCTGCGTTGGACACGTGGATGGTTCATCAGCTAATTAATTAATCAGCCTCTGGGATCCAGCTGCCAACATAATTTAGCTGGGTTTTGTTTCTCTCTTTGGTGGCTTAACAATGTTCAACAACAACTTTTCCTTTGGACCAGGAGATGGACCCGCAGCAGCGAAAACTTGACGTCAAGAGCTTGATCTGCTCAGTCCTGCCCGCCTGCCACGGAGGAGGCACAGCTGCGTCAAGAGAAGGAGATAAACACTTGAAACACAGGATGAAGGAGGCTTCAAACGTCTCTGCTGCCTGCAAAATAGATTTCTGTTTCCAGCTCCCCTTCTGAAAGCCACAGAGATCACAGAGAGATGCTCAGAACAGGTGGAAATCTGCGGCGAGACATTACTTATTCATAAAATAATGTGTAATCATCCCTGTAAAGCGTCAGGGTTGGAAGGGTCACTGTAATTCAGATGAATCCTGTTTACTCGTTTCCATTTTAGGGGCGGTGGAGCTCGGTGCCACAGGGGAAGAGGTTCCTCCAGCTCTGGGAGGGAGTGGGGGGCATTCACCTTTCCTGCAGCTGGAAAAACACAGGGAAAGCTCAGGAAGGTTTTTTTTCTTAGAAAAAAGCTGCTTGAAATGTGGTCCTTGGTGGTCCTTGTTGATCAGGTGAAGAGCAGAGCAGCCTCCCCCTCTGTCCCATGACAGTACGGTGTCTCGGAGACGTATCGGTGCAGCATCCCTCTGTGCTGCCTCCACACCAGCTCCGTGACTGGGATGCTCCAGAGGTGCTTCCTCAGGGTTCGGTACCCAAAAAAGCAAGAGGTACCCTCATTTCTCGGGGTACCTGTAGCAGCTGAGAGATGCTGTGAGATGTGTGTGATCCCTGGGTGCTCTTCTCTTGTCCCACTGTTGCTGCAAGCACCAGGGTAACAACCACCGGCTGCTGGATCCATCCCACAGGCAGCTGCCATTCCCATGCTCCGGATCTTCCTGGGTCAAGTTATTCCTCTTTAAAATTAGCAGGAAAGCGAGTAGGAAATGAAGAGTCTTGTGAAAGGGGAAAAGCTGTTTCATTAATCGATAGGAGATCAAATGCTCCTCGCTGGAGCACTGCGGTGCAATTACGGTTATGAGATTCGCAGGTAGTTAGCACATTGCTGCTAATTAATTTGCTGTGTTAGAGTATCAGGCAAAGGGCTGAAGGCAGACTGCCGGCGAGGAGTCTCCTGCTGTAATTCACCCAACATGGAAAATGAACCATAATGAGAGCTGATGGACAGTATTGACGTGGAGGACTCCATCCCATGTGGGAATATCACTGCATCTGGCAGCTCCACCGCAGCAACATCCCAAACAACACCGAGGAAGTAAGGAAAGATTATTTTGTTTTCTTTTGCCAGATCTGTGCTGGTTGTTTAGGAAATGAGAATTGATTTGGTGTTAGCACCTTTTACTTTGGAAAAGCATCACAACTCTGAGCAAACACCCGTAGTGCTGCTGTCAGTCGGACACGGGCATCTCCATCCTGCAGATGAGGAAGGCACAGTGGTGAAGGTGGGTCCCCACATCCATCCCCACAGCAAGGGCAGAGGACAGTGGGGGACCTCCTGTGCTCCTGGCACAGCCAGTGGGGGACCTCTTGTGCTCAGCCCATGCTGGTTCCTGGCACGGTCACTGAGATGGGTACTGGGTTCTGGGGATAACTGCCCTGTGCAAGGTCACCTGTCCTGCACACGCTGGGTCCCTGAGTATCCCGGCTCCTCATACCTCTCACTGCACATCAGGTTTTTAAAACTAAATAATAGGAGAAAACTGCTTAAAGGGTATCTGAGAACAGACTTTCCCAGCCACCCTGCTCTTGCACTTGTGGTCACGACCTCTCTGGGGCTTGGCCTGGCCCCTTGGGCTGGCTGCTGGTTCCTTCTGAACAACTCCAGGCACTTAATGGGGCCTTGGAAAAACCCCGTCTCTGCTCCTTCCCAACTCCAGGATTTCATTAGCTTGCAGTCAAATATTAGGGCTGGTGCTGCAAGTCTGATAGACTTTCTAGTGCGCCTGCCCTCCCTGGGTCTAGGAATCACTTCTCCACCTGAAAGCAGAGGTTGAACTGAGGCTCCTGTGCAAATTGGTCCAGAGGAGAGCCTGAAAGTCCCAGAAGGCACCAAGGTGCTCCAGGGATGGGACTGGAGATTGGCTCAGGGTCAGTGTCACTCTGGGGCATTGGGCAGCAGCTCTCCCAGGTCTCAGGATAAAACTGCTCCTTTCACCCACTCCCAGAAGCTTGTCCTTGGTCCTCTGATGAAACTGAAATACTTTCTGTGTCCCCTCAGGTGCAGATAGCAGAGCCGTGACACGCCACAGCCCAGCTCCTCAGGACAAACCCAGGTTACTCTGCAAAGCCAGGCACTGGGGGCTCTCGATCCTCTTGGTGCAACTCAGCACTGGGCTGGGACTGTGCTGGACCAGGCTTGTTGCTGCACATTGCCTCCTGACCTTAGTAAGTCATTTGCAAGGTGGATCCTGGGGCTTCAGGACCAGCACAGGCTCCTCTCCCCTTCTTTTGCAAGCACAACTTATATAGAAAAAAAAACAAACAACAAAACAAAACCAAAAGAAAAGAAAACCTCAACGAATCAAGCCAAACTAGTTCTTCAGCTTTACTTGGACAGAGACCTAAACCACAGTCTGGCGAGGCCTCGCACAGTGCAGATGGAAACCCCATCCGGGGCTACTGACTCATGGCACTGAAAAATAAACCCTGTTAGTCAACATCCAAAGGGCTGGAGCTCCTGAAGAAACCCTCCCTGGTCCCCATGAGGGATGCTCCATGTGGGGACCGCTATGGGATGAGACCGTGCCCCGGGGGCTGCATCCCCTGCGAGGCTGCCGCGCGGCGTCGAGCGCTTGAAGCTTGAAGGTGGGGTAAGGAGGGGGATGCTATTGACTTGGGGTTCACCTCCCCCCTCTCCTGTTTACTGATTTCCCATCCCTCCTCAGTGCGCTGCGCTTTTTAATCCATCCAGGTCACGGCCCACTTGAGCTGGGCCAGCTACGGGTCAGCACTAATGATATGCTAATGAGGCTGGGGCAATCAATTCCCCCTAATCAGGCAATCGATCCCCACTGCAGGGGTTTCTAATCTCAGGCTGTGTGGGAGCAGCATCAGGTTTTAATGTGGAGGGGCTCTTTGAAGCCTCTTGTCATGGCAGGATTGGACTTAGAAGAGACTTGCAAGGTTTATAATAAAAAATAAAAAGAGGGTTTGGGGATTGGAGCATCATTTTGAATTTAAGTGCTGCTCTCTGGTCTGGCAATGGATAAAAGCTTGTTAGCAGTGGCATAGGGCACACAGGGTCTGCTCCAGGTGGAGAGGATGAGGAGGCTGGAGCACCCAGGTCCTGCAGCAGGGTGGAGATTCTGCCCTGCTCAGCACTATGTCATGGGTGAGGTTTCCAGAGCCTGTATTTCATGCATTGCCCTCCCGTTGGCCCCAGCAATCCCACATCACTTCCAGTGACAGCCCCAGCACCTTCCTCACAGGAGATGTCCCATGTGCAGGTGCCTTTCTCCTCCATGGGGCACGTCATGCCTCAAGACTGGGAAAACAAGTCCCGAGGGACACTAGAAATGTAGGAGTTTTCTGGGGGTTTCTCTGCAGCTGCCAATCTGGCAGAGCCCCAGAGGCGCTCAGGGGATGGACACAAAGGATGAGGAGGAACTGCTTTACTACAAGGATGATGGAGCACTGGAACAGGCTGCCCAGAGAGGTTGTGGACTCACCTTCTCCAGAGGCTTTCAGAACCCCTCTGGATGTGTTCCTGAGCGACATGCCCCGGGTGATCGTGCTTTGGTAGGGGGGCTGGACTCAGTGATCTCAGGATAACATCAGCAGGACAGATCCCAGATCCCCTCCTTGGTCATTGCCTTTTTCCTGCAAGAAGAGGAGCATTTGCTTCCCCCTTCCCTCCTAGTTCCCTCATGGCTGGTGAAACAGGTCCATGAGGAGGAGGTTTGCTCCCAGTTCTCCCCACCACAGGGGCACCTTCAGCAGCAGGGAGCTTTCAGGAGCTTTCACCCCAACAGTGTCTGCACCGCTGCCTTTGAAGCGATGGGAAGAGGCTCTCCAGGACAGGCTCTGCCACATGGACATGATGATGAGTAGTGAAACCTTTTCTATGCTAAAATCTCCCCTTATTAGTCATGCAGCTTTGGGATGTTTACATGCCTCTGATTTAGTTGAGGCAATTGCTTTTAAGGGCTGATTATTTATGAAGCTTTAGTACACAGTGCCAGCAGGAACAAATTTCCCCATGTAAATCAGCTATTTTCCCAGCACGATGTGCTCCCCTTGAAATAGATGCACCCACCCCATAAGCACCCAGTCTGGGCATGCAGCAGTGAGTGCCCACCAGCATGGCACAGCCCAGCACAGCTTCCACAGCTGCCTCCAGCTGCTCCACCACACCAGTTCACCTGGCTGGGGTTTCCCACACGATTCTCCCCACTGGATTTTGCTGGAGGTGCCACAAAATAGTGGATTTTTAGTGGTTTTTAGGACTCCAGTCTCCTATGGAAGCCATAAGCAGATGTACAAGAGTGAGCAGGAACAGCTCAAGGTGTTTGATCTCCCCTTATATTTTGTGTTTGAGCTTTTTAATAGGTTTTTAGTGTCAACTGGTTTTGGCTCATGGAATTCCTCTGCCTGAAGTGGTTTGCCCACCTCTCTTTGAACCCCTCATTCACTCTTCAGCCTGCGGGTTTTTTTTCCAACTGTGTCACCCTTGGGAAGGATTTCACCAGCTCAGTTGACTCCTACAGGGGCAAATCCATTTAACCACCTCTAGTCCTTGCACCCCAAAAGCTTCTCTTCCTTGCGAAGGGAAATGGAAATCCCCCTGTGCTTCCCAAAACCTCCCCTCTGCACCTGGAAAAGGAGACAGTGATGGGAAGGTGGCTCCGCTACCTGCAAACCCTGCACTTGCATCACAGCGACCGAGTTTCAGCATCTCACTGCATCTAGAAAGGCTGGAATTAAAATTGCATGTGTGTAATGTCACACGGTCCCAGCGTGCGTGTACGGCCGGGCAGCCACCCCAGTCCTCCAGCGCACGGCTTTAACCAGAAACTCTCTTCCACCAAACCCAAACTGCTGCTCTGCCCCCTCGCAGCGATGCACAGCTCTTGGCATGGCCCCGCTCAACCCAGCAAAGCAAGGATGGGGCAGGAGTGAACCCGTGCCTCAGACCCAGATGGGACTACTGGTATTGCCACCCAGCAGGTCTACTGGGATTTATGCTTTCGCTTCAGGTAAAAATCGCCTTTGAAATCAGCCCTGACCCAAACTAATCTGGTCTGTGCTCAGAGCCCTCTGCGGATCCGCAGAGTTAACTGGGGCTTGGAGCTGGGATTCTCACTTGGTCCTGCCTGTTACTCCAAGGGAAGTAAAATAGGGATCAAAACAACAAGAAATGCACTTAAAAAATTAACACCATCTCTGAAGTGACAGCACCTGGGAGGAGAAGGAGCAAACCAATCTCTGGAAGAAAAAAACATTGGCAGCACCAAAAGAGATTGGCAGAGGGGTTGGCCGGGGGGGGGTCCCACAAATGAGGTGATCGAGGAGCTGCTTGCTTGGATAAAGTGGCTGGTGGCAGAGATGGAGGCAGCTCTCAGGGCCCATTAGGAAGCCATCAGTATCATCAGTATTGCCCATGGTGTGGCCGTGCCAGCACCCGGTGCTGGTGTTTGCCCCAAGTTTGAGTGGGGGGCAGCGGGGGGATGTTTGTGTTATGGAGGGGCTGGGTGTATGCAGGGGGGGGATGTGCAGGGGGGAATCATGTTGGACATGTTTTCTGGCAAGTCAATTAATTCTGCACCTTTTTTCCCCTGATCTACCTGTCAGTCCCAATATTATCGTTAATTAGAGCCTGAGTCCAGAGCCAGCTAATGCAGCGTGAGCGTCCGGCTGGCCTGTCATTAGCCACGCTCGTGGCAGAGGCCAGGGCTGATCTGATTACATATCCCAGTGTCCTCACCAGCACAGCCTGTGCCAAGGGTCACGCTCCTGCCTGCAGTGCTCGGGTACCAGTTACCATCGGCTGCTCCGGCTCTGCCAGCTGTACATAGCGGCTCCTGCCAGCACTGCCTCTGCTGAGTCAGCAAGTTCCTCACTCCAGCTGAGTCAGCAAAAGCTCCATCCCACCCCTCGGTGCTGGGCTGTGCCCTCGGGGTGTCTGGTGCAGCACCAGAGGGAGAATACCCACAGGCACCTCCCCAGCAAACGAAGCAGGGGCTGCAATGTTTCTAACAGTTTGATGTCACTGGCAGCCAGATGCTGATCCTGATGTGACTCCAGCACAGAGGTGACCAGACAAGACTTTAGCTCCACAGGCAGACAGTGGCAGGTGAGTGACTTACACGGTGACATTAGAGCAGTTTTGGTCTCACAACCCCGGCCCTCGGGCTGGATTTATTGCTGCCTTGCTGGGCTCTGAGATCGTCTGCCACAGACCCAGTGGGTGCCACCCCTCCAGAAGTTGTAGGGCTTTGCAGGCCAAAGTCACCTCCCCAGGAGGGCCATGGGATTCCCCAAATATGGGGGGTGGGACAGCCCTTGAGCTTTCTCAGCCCACTGGGCTCTCCTGCACAGAGCTGCAGCCCCGGCTCAGCCCCTGCCCTGGTCAGAAGGCAAAGTATTGGGCTGCTGAGCTGGGCACCAACACCTCCCCTCCAGCAGCACCCTGTGTCAGCCCCTCCTTGTGTTCATCCCCTCCTGCTTCCCTCCAGCAACCTTTTCCCAGGACTGGCGTGTCCCTGGTCCCAGCTGCAGCTTGTCACTATCACCAGTTACAGCCTGGAGTTGGCATCACCTGTCTCAAGGTCAGGAAGAGCTTTGGGGTTATCCCTGTGCTCTCCTGAGGCTTCACTTTCCCACCAGCACTCTCCCTTCATCAGCAAGAAAACTGTCTTTTCTTAACACTTATTAAGCCCTAATTTCCATCTTATTCATTACTACCAAGTCATTAAGCTGGCAAGGAATTAAATGAGGTGAAATTAAAAGAATTGAAAGAAGACTGAAGGGTTTGGGGTGGTTGAGTTATTTTTTTAAAAGAGACCAGGAAATAATCTTCCAGGATTAAGCAGGTGAGAGCAACTAACCCCGCCGAAGGGCACATAAGGCTGAAGAGACGAGGTTTCTAATTAAGAAGAGGCACCAAAGGACCCCGAGGAGCGTCTGTCTGCTCCTCCCTGCCCTCTGAGGTGACAGCGAGGACAGCTGGGCACTGGTGGCTCCTGGATGGCGAAGTGGCTCGTCCTGAACAGCTCTGCCCAAACAGAAGATGCTGCAGCGAGAAATGGGGGGGCCCAGTGGACATTTGTGAGGCTTCCCAAAATAGTCTCTGCTGAAGTCACAGCTGTTGGCACCAGAGTAAGGCCCTGAGCTTATTTTTTATATATATATATGTGTGTGTGTGTGCATTTAGGGATATTATTAATACATTTACTTGTTAATGTATTAGTATTTTTATAGTTAATCTGTTTAGGGTGTATATTTAAATATATACATATATATAAACCCCCTGCTTTCAGAAAACAACCTTCAACCTGCAGGTTATCGACCAGCCCTCGCTGGGAGTTTTCTCTAAGGATGGTTCTTCCTCACCCGTGCACGTGGCATTTACGAAATGCTTTGAAATCAAATGTGGTAAGCATCTGTCTGTCTGTCCCTGTCCCATTCCCAAACCCATCACCCATCTGGGCTCTGAGGCTTCTGGGTGAAGCAAAGGGACCAGCTGCTACCCAGACGTGTCGCACTGGTGTGTGGCACTTTTATTTTCCTTGTTGTTTCCTCAGAGTGAATTACAATAACGATTCCACAGAACAATGTCAGAGCTGCCAAAGGAATCCCAACTCTCTGGTGACTTCATTAGCGCCGGTGCCTCCAGTCAGCAAAGTCACAGGGCTTTATGAGCGCACGGTGGGTTTTCTTCTCTCGCCCTCACACGTGCAGAGCCCTCATTAGTGGGGAAGATGGAGCACTTAAGAGTCCCGTTAAGTTTTCATCCTGACTTGTTTCATCTCCTCCTTTCCTGGCATGCTGTCCCATCAGCTCTGGTTTTACCGGTAGAGATGTGGCCCTGCCACAACCGTGGGGATTTGGGACCCAGCAGCAAGGTGCTCGTGTCCTGCTAGGGGCTTGGGTCACCCCCTACTCCCGCTGCCCAGCCATGGGGACACCACCGATGTCTCTGGCCCCACGTTAGGGCTGTGCTCACGTTGTTCACCAGCAGATGTGCACCGAGCTTGCCAGCCTCTGCTGGTGTCATCCATGCTGGGAATATCCCAATGCTTGGGCAACAGGAGACAGGGACACCACCAAAGATGCATGCAGCACACCTCTTTTCCTGGCCTGAACTGGGCTTACTGGTTTTAAAGGCACCTGGATGGGAAGGTCTGAGTTTCTGGAGCCCTGATTTCCCCGGTACCAGGGGGGTTGGGGTTTGTTTCCACCACACTGCTTGCAGCCCTACTTCACATTCAACACGTCCCCAGCTGAATTGCGACCCTGCTGGTCTCCTGTTCATTTTGATGCATTCGGGATCGTAAGAGGCTGTTATTTTATGATGGATTAACGACGCTGTATTTGCTTTTAGCCTGTTTTATGGTTTCCCCAAGTGCCTTGGCTATAACTCTTCTGTTTATTTGTTTTATTATCCCAACAGGCTGCTCATGGAGATTACTGTGAAACCACCCCGTTTCCCCACTGCCTGCTCTTCTGGAGAGGCTGGAGTTGAGATTCCAACCCAGGTGGGGCTCAGGCCCACAGCTCAGCCCACCCATGCTGTGGAACACTGGTTTGAAGGTGGGCTTTGCAGGTTAGGAGGGTTGGTTGTGAGGCTGCCTGGGGAGAGGGGAGTGGGTGCAGGAAGCCATAGCTGCTTTAATTCAGTGTCTTTCTCAGTGCACTCACCTGCTCACGTGCAGGGCTTGGCATGGGCACCAACCAGGAGCCAAGGCCAAGGCCTTAGGAGAGGAGGTGCAGAACCACCACTGCTGCAGGAGGTCACATCCATCTTCCCTTCATCCTCACTGCTGGGGCCCTTCTCCATCCTCACCTGGGTCCGGGTGTGCTGCTCCTGACACAAGCTGTGCAAGAGGGTAAGGTTTGGCTGGAAGGCAAACATGGGCTCAGGGATCTCCCTGTCTTTGGGAATGACCCTGTGGATAGCCTGCTGACCACCCCAGCTCATCCCCCATCTCCCCTCCCCAGGCAGCTCCAGCACTATCTCTCCTCCCGCCCCGGGCTGGTATATTTGCAGTGAAGTACCTGAGTGCTAATAACCCACATTGGCACCTTTGGCTGATGGATGTCAGTGTCAGGGGTCCAATTCTACCTCAGCCGAAAGCCCTGATGCTAATTTCCAGTAGCAAAGATCAACTGGGAGCTTTGGGGATTAGAGCAGTGGGTGGAGGGGGAAATGAGAAATGAAAGAGGAAGATAAACATAAAAGTCATACAAAACAAATAGCTGGCAGTAACTCCATTAAATCAGACGTTTTTAAAAGGAAATATTAAAATATTAACTATGTAATTAAGTATTTATTAATTAAAAAGGAACCCAAGCTGCATTAAGCTGAGCAAAGACCCAATGGTGCAAATTCTTGTTTCCCTCAGCTGACGGTTCAGTGGACCCTGTATCTGGCTTCCCAGGGCCTTGGGCTTGGGACTATGGAAGGGATGGGGAAACAGATTCCTGTTGAAATTAGAAGGAGCAAAATCCCCTCAGCTTATCCATTTCCCTGCCCTCCCGAGGTCAGAGCTGCCCTCCTTGGCTCTTCCAGCAACTCCTTCTTGCAGAGCCCCACAGCTCTCCGGGCAGCTCGGGCAGGGGTGATGTTTTCCCCAGCTATGCATCACTCCCATTCCTCCAACTGTTGGGCAATTCCTTCTTCGATGACATCCAAGGGTGCCAGGACCCACGTGCTGTTGTCTTTGACCTCCAGAACTGCAGGAGGTGAATTGCTAAGTCACGGATTGGGATGTCTTAGCAACTGGTTTGAGGAAGATCTCGCTGTTCCCCTGTGAGCTGCTGGTGCCACTGGAGCTGTGACTTGTGTGGCGATGCTGGAGCCAGCGCAGGGGTCACATTGAGCACTTCTGGCCCCGTCCTGGGGAGCACGAGCTGTCTGGTGCCTCTGACAAACTCATCTGTCACGGAGTGAGGGCCATCGGCTGTGAGACTCCGCAGAAGAGGGAGAATTAAAGAGGGAGAGAGAAAGAGCAATCAATACATTATTTAACAGCAGGAATGCAAATGACAAAAAATTAATGAGGCCTCTTCCCCCCCCCTCCACCCTTCCCCCAGCCCTCCTTTGCTGTAAGATTGCTGACAAATTCTCTGGAAAATATCAAAACAGCCGGAGGGTGTAACCTGCCAGAGTGATGCACCATTATCTATTATTGATGGAAACCTTGACAAGTTCCCTTTAAAAAAGGAGAGAGAAAGGGAAGGAGAAAGGGGTGGGGGTTGGAAATTGCATCTAATCTTTGTTTTAAAGCTACAGTTGCTCATTTTCTCTTCCCCGAGGGTGGCTGAGCACCAGAAGTTGTCACTGAGGTGTCACCGTGGTGTCCATGCTTCTGAGCCTCAGCACAGCCGGGTGCTGCTGGGCTGGGCTGGGGCTGGTGGGGAATCAGCACAGGGCTGCCAGCGTGTGTACGGAGGAAGAATATTTGTTTCTTTCACCACTACCCCCATAAAGAGTCTTTTAGGCCTCGTTTAAAGATGAAATAAGGCTGAGCTGGCAGAGATGGCACTGTCTGGGGAGGAGAGAAGTTGTGGGCCTGGGGTAGGAGGGAGGGAGCAGAGGATCAAAGGAAGCCACATGGTAAAACCAGGAGAGAACAGCTGCAGGACAGGAGGAGGAGGAGGAATTCCTGTTAGGAAAAAGGTGACTAGGGGGAAAAAACTATGCAGCAAATCCCTGAAGCATATCATAACCACTCCTGAGCAGCAGAGAGGCGAGAGACCGTGGGAGCCAGCACAGAGCCACTATCAAACACGCTGGCAAGTGACACACTGCAAGGATTAATACTTTATAAATGTCACTGGCCTCCTGATGGGCTCCTGTATAATCCTCTTCTTTGGCTTCTTACAGCAAACCAGCAAAACCCTCCCAACAAACCAGGTGGAGCAGGTGGTCCCCACTGGTCCCATTATCCCACTGCCCCACGCCAGATGTGCCCTGTCCCTCCTCCTGACAGTGCTACTGTCCCTCTGCCATGCAGGAGGCATCTGAGCTGCTTTGGCTGCAGACCCCCCTGTCCCCACATTGCCCTGGGGACACTGTTTGCTGCAAGGCAGAGGGGCAAGGGGATGCAGCCAATGCCCCAGGAGCCCCTGGCACGTCAGCGTCCTTCCCTCCAGCCCTGAGCCCTCCTCCAGTAACCACCTGGCTCTGAATTTATCATCTGCTCTCCTTTTTCTGCAGCACTCATATTTACATACCTTATGGCCAACTGGATGTGTGGCTTTAGGGAGGGGAAGCTGTCGGTGCATTGCATGTGTGTGCAAGAGCTGAGGGCTCTCGACTAAGCTGCCAAACACGTGCCCATGTTTTATTGTGCCTCAGTTTCTCAAGGCACACAAGACAGTCACTGGCACTCACCTTGAGATGCAGGGGTGAAGGGCACGCTGCAGGTGCCAAGTATTATTATTCAGTGTTGCTTTTTTATAGGTCCTCCAAAGTATTTCTCTCATCTCACAGCCAAGTCCCTCAAGGACGCTTACGGGATCTATTCCAGGCAGATGCTGAAATCCAGCTCCTGTTTCCCCATCGGTAGCTCTTGGCCTGTCCTCAGGCTATTTAACATGAGGCTGTTGGAAGCATAGGAATTACCCCGGCAGGTTTGTTTCCTCGCCCCACTGTCCCATCTTCAGCAGACACCGTGCCAGAGACCTCAAAGGTACAAAATCCTGCACAGGACAGTTTTTATCTGACTCAGTCCTGGCAAACACCAGTGCTGTTCTGGTTTATGCCCACGGGCACCGTGGATCCTGCTGAACTCCACCTTCCTGTGAATGGCACAGAACTCAGGGCAGGGAGTCCTGCAGTTCTGCCTGTCAGTATTCCCTGCTTGGTTTGAAAGGTGTCATCCTCTAATCACATTGAATGTCTCCTGTTCTGGTTCTGCGGGGGCAAATCTGTGCTTCCAGGCACCTCCGCTGCACCAGCCGTTGCTTTGCACGCCTCTGCCATGCCCTCCGTATCTTCACCTCTATCCCATCCCCTCTTCTTCTTAACTAAATAGTCTTCAATCTTTTTAATCTCTTCTCATGGATTATTGATACTATTTGTTACACTTCTTTGGATCTTTTCTATTTCTGCTCTATCTTTGCTGAGATGAAGGGGCAATGTGAGGAGCCTCCCGCTGAAGGTGAAGTTGATAAAGTCACAGCAATGTTTGCAGCTTTGCTGCCTCTCCCTGCATTGCCCAAACCTGCTGGCTTCGGGGAAGGGGTTGCTTCTGCCCATCATGTTGCATGCTCCTGGGCCTGCCCACAGTCTTCCCCAGACTCCTCCTCCGAGAGCTTCTCCTTCAGGAAGACCCCATCCACCAGCAGAAGGATCTGTGCTTCTCTCTGTGCGTTTGGGTTGGAGTTAGGTAGGCGCATCACAGTAGGTGAGATCTGCAGTCATGTTACCCAGCCCTAACTCTTCTTTTCAGTTCTCCCTGGCATTGCTCAGCCATTGCTGGGTCTCAGGTAGCTATTTCAAGTCATGTCTCCTCCAGCCCAGGTCTTGCTGCTGTGCAGTCCACAGCCTCTCTGGACATAGAAGCGATGCTGCTGGTCTGCACGGTGCTTTAGCAGCATCCCTGCCTAATGGGGAGCAACTGTCTTCCACCTCCTCAGCTCTCTCCCAGCTGTCCTCCACCAAGCCCTGTTGTCTCCCAGCACATCCACAGCCCCAGCAGCTTCTTGTGCTTGCAAATTCAAGTCCACAGGCAATGCACAGACTCCCTTTTAACCTTGGGAGACCTTGTAAGCCTGGGGGGTGTAAGTCTCTTTGCCAAGGGGTTGTTCCTGCTCATCCTTCTCACCTGGATAGTTTATTAGTTAAACCAGGGTTTTTTTTGTTATTGGAAGGTGATTGGTCTATGACTCCCTGATTTTATCCCTTGGGTCTCCTTCAAGTTGGATTTTGGCTTTTACTGCTTTTGCAGCTTGCTGTGGGGGCTAATGAGAGGTTTATTTTCTTCCTGTCAAAGCCACAAGGAAATGGGTTTTAATGTCCATCTGAAATGTGCTGCACACTGAGTTTTCTGCCATCCAGACCGCAGTGGGGTCAGTTTTATCAGAAATGGAACTAAACCCTGTCCACATTTAAGCTGGGGAGAAAACAGGATCTGGCCCCCATGGTAAGGAAAGCCAAATGATCCACAGGAGTGCAGGGGCTGCTCTTGCTGAGAAGATCATGAGAAGGCACAGACCAGGCTGGAGACCCAGGAGGCTGGGGCTGATCACAGCTCCCCAGGCAGACTGGATGCTTCGAGGGGCTCCAGTTAGGTGTGCCAAGACAGACCAAGGGAGAATCGCAGTTTGTGAGCTCTGTGCCTTCTCCTGAGCGTCCTGGAGCTTCCTCGGTTAATGGAGACAGGACTCTGACTGAGATTTGAATCCCCCTCCATCTCACTACACCTTCTTTTTCTTTCCTTATACCTCAGTTAAGTCCGGCCACCCTTCAGCACAAAGGAGACCTCCGCCAGATGCCCCAGCCTGCAGGGAAACACTGAAGACAAAAAGCAACAAAACGAGATAACAAAGCTGGTAACAGCAATTGGAGAGGCGATTACTGAGGTGGGGCTGCCAAAGCATTGAGAAGCTCCAGCTCCTGTGGTGGGACCTGTCAGTCCAGGTAGGCAGGCACACAGCTGACAAAGAAACCAGCCTTTCATGGAGCTGAAGGTCACCCCTGGGCCATCTGCGGGGGGACAGAGAGCAGCCTCCACTGTCACCATGGTGCTGGAAATGTCGTGTCCAGTCAGACCATTAGTTTTGCTTTTTCCATTGTCTGTTCTGCTAAAGAAAGCTTTGTTGGTAAATGGACTTCGTGCGAAGTTTATCTCCCTGCTGCTAACTTTTTTTTTTTTTAAAAAAAAAAGCAATAATAAAAAGAATCCAACATAAATTCCCAGGCAGAAGCGGGAGGTCAAGTTTAAAAAAAGAAAGGAGGAAAAAAACCTACACTAAACAACCTATCACCGCTGGCTTGACGATGATGAGAAGCGCTCTGGGCTGAGAAATAATGGTTTGAAGTTTGCATCATTATCAGAGGTACGTGCCCCACATTTACAATGCTGTCTGAAATGTATGCAAGCTGGGACTTGTTCGGCATGATGGAAGTGGCATGGGGGTGGGCTATTCCCTCCTTCAGGGACAGAAGAGACAAAATAGAGACTTGCACGAGACATTGCAGCTCATCAACCCACACGCTACTGCGAGGGACCTCAGCGGAGCTGGGTGAGAATTGCTGGCTCATCTCCGAACTGGCTGCTGCTCTCAGAAATGAGGTCCAAAGGAGCCTGTGCCTTTCTTGACTAATTGCAAAGGTGAAAGGGGAAATTGAGGCACGGAGAGGACTGGCTGCCCCAAGTTAGCTTTCTGCACTGAAGCAAACAAGTCCCCTCTCTCCCGTGCATAGGCGCTGCTCAGAGGTAACACTGTGTTTCCCCAGCCTGGGTCCCTTCGCTCTCGTGCACTCCTCAGAACTCAGCACATCTCGATCCTGACCTGCCACAGCCTCCTTTATGCAATGCTGGGCTCCCCAGGAGGGTTTGCCAGCACAGTTCATTCCTGCCCTGCAAGACCTCTGCTATTTAAAACCACGACCCTCTGCACATCACCCAGCTCCCTCCAGTCTTTCTCCCCCACCCTTCCAGGTCTGTGTGCCTGCTGTCAGCTGTAGAAATGTACAGTGCCTCAGTGATGTGGGCAGGTGACACTTTGGCTTGGGAACAAGGTCTCCCCACCTGGGATTGGCAGGGAGAGGAAATCAGAGCTGGGCTGTCACATCCGATTACATTTTTCTCTGGGTGACCTCTGTTTCCATAACACAATTTTTATTATTTGACTTTGGAATATTGATTTTGATTTCCTTTTTTGATTCATTTTGGTTTCACTCTTTCCTGAAGGGAGTGACTTGTGTCACCTTCAACTGCTGCTTGTTCTGTAGTGTGAGGCAGGAAGGGTCACTTGTCCATGGAAAATGACCTGGAAGAAAAGCAAGACTTTAAAGAGCACTTGTGTATGGGCTGGGTTTGATTCTGATGTTCTGAATTGGGGCCCTTCATCGTGTCCCTCCTGAATAGCCCCAGGCTATGTAGTGACTTGTGTCCCTCTCTGGGAGCTCCTTCACAGAGATGGATGGAACTGCATTGCAATGAAGCAGGTCTGGATGTGGAGCTCCTCTGATCTTTGTAGGCAGCAGGGCCAGCAGCAGCAGGCTCTTATCAGAAAGGAGAGTTTGCCACAGAAAGAAGTGTGTCCACCTCCTTGTGTGCTGCCCCAGCAGTGACCTGTAATGATGCTTCAGAGGAAGGAAAAGCTCCATTGTACCAGGCAGAGTCCAAGGTAAATTTCCCACAGAGCCGATGCACACGGCAGCCTGTGCCACGATAGAACAAACCTCCCTCCTCTGCTCGCTCTGTGCACAGAGGTGGGCAAAAACTGTAGAGCTGGTGGCTGGAGGCTGTGGGCAAACACACAGGTGCTGTTTTCAGTGGGTTAAGTTACTTCTTTTTCCATTTTTCTGCCAGTGGACCACCATGACACAGGAAAATGCCACCCAGCCCATCCTCTTTGCAACAGCAGCAGCTGGTGGTCTGAGAAAAATCTCCACTTTTTCTTTACTTTTTTTTTTCTCTTTCTCTTTTTCTTCTCTTTTTTTTTTTCCCTTCCATCTCATTCTATAGCTCCAGTGCCTGTCTACGGCCCCTGTGATGCAGAGTGGCACTAGCTGATGCTCAAGCCATCCTACAGGAATGGTCTTGGGACAATCTGTGTCTCTGGGAAGGTGCCCCCAGAATTTGCATGTGGACAGGACTGCCCAGGATATACTGTCCCCTGGGCTCTGAAATCAAAGAGGAGTTTTCCCACCTTTCCTGTCCTCAGCAATACAGACTCCAGAGCCAGAAGTTAACTTAAAGCACAGCAGCCAGGACAGGCTCCAGAATCAAAGTTTGGAGCTGCTTGTTGACTGCAGGGCCAGCAAGGATGGGCACGTGATTTAGTCAGTGAAGTCAGCAGCTGAGAGCTCCAACCATGCACAGCAAAGATCTTTATTGAATTACCTGCCACTATCTCAATAAACCCAAGAGAATGAGCTATCGATGTGAACCTCCACGTGTGGCGAGGTGAAAGGACAGTCAGACATCTGACCACTAAGGAAGTGCTGACAGAAACGCCTTGGGGTACCAGACAGCTTGTTAACCTCTCTCTTCGGTATTAGCCAATATATATATTTTTGTGGTGATTCACATGCTTATTTTTCCAGTGTGAAATACAGCCCCCAGAAGAGGGATAAGATTAAGCCAGAGAAAGAACTTTTATACCCTTTTCTCCTTCTACTCTCATCTTCCTAATTACTTGAGATGTATAAGGGAGTTGTCAAAAGTTGTTAAATCTCTCTCTCCCCTGTTTTTTCTTTTTAATAATCCCAGAGCTTCAAGTTCTTCTCAGCCTTCCTCCTCAGATCCACCTCATCCTTCTGTGGCCACGAGAAGCCACCACTATTTTTCGTATTTACTTTCCTTCACAGAAGACTAAGAGAAGGACATCAAACAGCTTCACTTTCAGATCTGTTCAAGTGGCAGCTTAAAGTGCAATTATTTTTTGTTGTTGTTGCACCACCCAGCCCCGGTGACCTAAACATCATTGGGTCTCTGCCCTCCTGCCTGCATGGCTGTCTGTCTCAGGCTTGCGGCGGGGGTGTCAGCGCAGCCCCCCCACAGCCCCATATGCCGGCATATGCTGCCCTCTAGAGCCAGCACCCGAATTTCCCTTTTTTTAAAAGAAAAAGCTGGTAGCAAGTCCTGTCAATTATATGTCAGAGGGGCTGAACCAAGGAAAATCCCCCGCGGACTTGGCAGTGAGACACACGCCCCCCCCCCCACCGTAAACTGCAGCAAGAGGTGGGAACCCACACCTCCACTTGCCCCATCCACCCAGACCACCAGCCTTCCAAAGAGTAGCTTGTCTCTCACTCCAGCACATGCAGCACCAAGGTCTGTCCTGCAGCTGGGGCACCCAGGCAGGTACTGTCAGCTCTGCACCAAAAAAGCCACTGACACTGCCTCGAGGAGGTCAAAGTGAGGTCTCCGATCAAGGTCTCCCATTTGTGGGGTTTTTTTTGCTCGTATGAAGTTTGATGCAGCTCACATAGATCATAAAATGATTTGGGGTGGAATCGACCTTAAAGACCATCTAGTTCCAAAACCCCTGCCATGGGCAGGGACACCTCCTGCTAGACCAGGTTGCTCAAAGTCCCATCTAACCTGGACTTGAACACATCCAGGGATGGGGCACCCACAAACTCTCTGGGCAGCCTGTTCCAGTGTCTCACCACCCTCACAGTTAAGAGTTTTTTTCTAATATCTAATGTAATCTACTCTCAGTTTCAAATTCTTACCCCTCATCCTATCACTACATTCCCTGATGAAAAGTCTGTCTCCGTTTTGCCTGTAGACCCCTTTAAGTACTGAAAGGCCACAATAAGGTCTCCTCAGAGCCTTCTCTTCACCAGGCTGAACAACCTCAACTCCTCAGCCTGTCCTCACAGGGGAGGTGCTTCAGCCCCCCGTCCACCTTCGTGACCCTCCCCTGGACTCTCTCAAACAGGTCCATGCCACCATGGACATATTTTTCCAGGGTACTGTCCTTGCCTGCTTCAGCTCCCAGTTCTGTCCTCTTCTGCGTCACCTCTCTGAGACTCTCACCCAGAGCCTGTCCCCTGCAATCCTGCTATCTTCTCCTTCCCTGAACAATTCCTCTCCTCCTCCATATACTGGCATCTCACCTCTATTTTCTCCACCATGGAAGACCTCAGAGGAGTTGCATCCATTAACAGGAGGTTAGAATCTTGCCCGTTTGCTTTAATAGCTTTCACTAAATTTTATTTCACCCCTTCCCAGTTGCAAAGCTTTCCACCCTGAGGGCTGAGCATGTGTCATTGCAGGGGCACATTGAGTCACTGTGGTGTATCTGTCACTTGGGGATCCTTGTGCATATTGAATAAGGTGTTTACAGGAGGCCTCAGGTTGCACCAGGAGAAGTTTAAATTGGACAATAGGAAATATATCTTCACCAAAAGGGCTGCCAAGCCCTGGAACAGGCTGTTCAGGGAAGTGGTGGAGTCTCCATCTCTGAAGGTATTGAAAAGCCATGTCGATGTGGTGCTGAGGGACATGGTTTAGTGGAGGACTTGGCAGTGTTAGGTTTACTGTTAGATTTGATGATCTTAGCGGTCTTTTCCAACCTAAATGATTGTATGATTCAGTTCTAAGAAGGTAGGTGGCTAAATTGCATTTCCCCGTATAACCTCAATTAGTCCCTGCTGCTGAAGCTCATTTGGCGAGCTGCGTTTGGGGGTGAACAGAGATGTCTCCTGGCATCTCTGCAGGAGCAGACACTGCATCCCCCCAGCCCCACAAGCTGGAGGAGAGCAAAGGCTGGGCTGGGAAGAAGCCGCCTGGGAGGGGAAGGGCACTAGAGGGCAGGAGCGCTCTTCTCTAATTGCACGTCTCGATAATTTTGTCATTTTTTTGCACAATTTCCCCTGTTCAGTGGGTCCGTTGTAAAGTTCAGCGAGTCGTTGCAGGAAATGACCCTGTGGGGCTGCAGTTTGTGTCTGCTGGCTTTTCCTAGCTGCTGTCGGCACAGAGGACAAGGCTGAAGCAGACTCGGTCCGAGGGCTTTGCATGCAGAGCCCAACTGTCTGCCGAGTGCTGCTGGCAGGTTTGCTGCCAGCAAAGAAAAATTTAGGGAAGGAGGGATCAGTTGTTGTCCCCTCCTCACATATGCTCTCATCTGATAGCAGAGCAGGTCCCCACACTGGTACCAGGACCTGACATACTCTTCTCTCCTTGCTCTACACAGGCACCTGACAAATTTGCTCTTTGCAGGATGCTTCAGAATTGGTCCCTCTTGGAGGCGACCAGCTACCGCCATCCCCTTTCCCCTCTCCCCAGCCTGCCGCAAGAACCAGCCCCGCAGGACCTCACACCACTCTGTAACGGTGTGAAAAGTCACATCTCTCTTCACAGCTCCCCTCCTGCCCTCCTGGCCCCGGCTCTGGCCACAACACCACACTCGCACTGACGCATTCAGCTCTGGGGCGTTGTTTCCCAGCAGACTCAACGGGATATTTAGAAGCATCGGGTTTTCCCAGCGTTGCAAGTTACATCTTAACACAGAAAGCACTCGAGAAACTCCAGCATCCCCCAAAGGCAACACATCATGGGCAGAATGGGGCTTTTTATATCAAAGACTATGAAAAGACCTTCCGATTTAGTAGCTGTTCTGTTCAGATCACATCTTATTGCACACATGCTCCTTCTTCCTTGCCCAAGTCTGAAAACGGAGGGTGTAAGAATAGCAGCTTCTTACTTCACCCGTCTGCTTCCTGTGTGTACTCACAGCCGGGGCTGCTCGCGTTAGCAACACCCGCTACAGCTCCTACTTACTACACCTCACTAATACCAGTGAGTCAGCACAGCTCAGAGACCAAGGGAAGAATCCATCCCCAGATATTTTTTGGTTAGATTTATTAAGCAAAATGCACGTAGGAATTCTCCACAAACAGCTCAGGAAAAAACAAAAACAAACAAACAAACAACAAAACCCCAAAACCCTAACAAGAGAAAAATACATACTGTCCCTCTGAGACATTTCCTCCTACAGCTTGTACCCAGCCCCAGATCTTGAAACAAGCTGATAAAGTCACTTTCAAAGTTTTGTGTAAAGTTTACAAAGATAGCAGCCTTGTGAATGATTCATTTGATAGAGGGAGAAGTAAACAGCCTCTGATGGCTCACCAGGCTGCAGAGATTTATTGGCCCATAGCCTACATGCAAATCAAGGTCTTGCTGTGACGTTTGTCCCTAATTAAGTTGTAGAAATGAGTTAATTTTCAAAAAGGCCCATAATCCTTTGATTGTCGCCGAGGGCCATCCCCACCAGCTCTGCCCTCGCTTCCCACTAGAGGGAACCCGCTTGTCCCCAGGGAGATCATCGGCTTCCCGGGCTCAGGCTGGAACCGGCCCCGAGGCGAGGGTGGCAAACCCAGAGCTGTGGGTGTAGGGCAGCCAGGAGCTGGAGCTCCCCCTGTGCTGGGAGGCTGAACCTTGAATCCCGGCGTCAGTTGTGGGATGCTCACTACAAGAAGGACATTGAGGAGCCGGAGTGTGTCCAGAGAAGGGCAATGAAGCTGGTGAAGGATCACAGGTCTGGTGAGGAGCAGCCTGGGGTTGGTCAGTCTGGAGAAAAGGAGGCTCAAGGGAGACATTGTGACCCCCGACAGCTCCTGACAGGAGGCTGGAGCCAGGTGGGGTCGGGCTCTGCTCCCAAGGAACAAGTGACAGGACAAGAAAAAAACAGCCTCAAATTGTGCCAGAGGAGGTTTAGGTTGGATATTAGGAAAGATTTCTTCCTGAAAGGGCTGTCAAGGGCTGTCCCAGGGCAGTGATGGAGTCCCCGTGATCCCTGGATGGGTTTCCAAGCCATGATGTGGTGCTGAGGGCCAGGGGTCAGTCTGGAGAAAAGGAGGCTCAAGGGAGACATTGTGACCCCCGACAGCTCCTGACAGGAGGCTGGAGCCAGGT
>JANHFX010008054.1:0-13944 GCA_027560015.1 Chloroceryle amazona
ATCCAGAAAGACATGCAGGATTTGGTCCTTGGGCAAGCTCTGGAGAGGTTGGGCTGGGCAAAGTGAAGATCCCAGGGCAGGTGCCTTAGGATTGCGCATTATTTTCAGTTAAAGCCTTGTGCTTTCCTTTTGTAGCAATGCGTCTAAGGGGTGTGCTGTAACGTAGTCATCTGACAAATTGCTCCTTCGTTCCCCAAAGGAGCTGCCTTCAGGATCTGACTAACTCTGGATGCACCCGCTTGTCATCTTAATTTCTCCTTTAGGTTGTTTAAGACAATCCAATTGGGTGACGTTTGTGTTTTTGTTTCTTGAGAATTGGATCTCAGACGTTCTGTTTTCTTTACGCTGATGTTTATAATGAAAATGCAGAAGTGATTTTTACTGTTGCAGGGATCAGTGTGTGGAGCCTCCAGACTGCTCCCAGAATTGGTGCTTTGTGATGCACTCTGAGACTGAGCTCTAGGCCATAACGCTCTGTTATTTGATTGTAAAACAAAACAAACCCAAAACAATCTCTTGGGGTAGGGGTTTTTGAATTGATATCAGAACCACTTCTGTGGCCTGTGGTTGAACTGGACACCTATTAAACTGATCAGGCTGAATTTGTTGCTGGATGGCCAGGTGGAAAGCTGGGCTGGGGAAAACATCCTCTTGCTGTTGCTTCTCATTTCAGATGGCACCTTTCCAAATGGCTGCTTTCAGGGGAAGTTGACTTTTTCTGAGATTTAATAAAACATTTTGGTGAGGAGGATGAATCGTTAGTAAATTGCTGCCAGACCCAGGTATTGATTTCAGAAATGGGAAAAGGATGAGTGTCTTTTCTTTCAGTAGGCCCTTCACCGGGAGGAGATGTAGCAGCTTTATCAGTCCCCTTAGTGTGGAACTGATTCCCAGTGCCATTGAGGCACCAAGGAGGAAAGGCTGGTGGCCAGAACGATAAGAGTAGAGCCAGCCCCTAAAAACACAGGCAAGAGAGGGCTATGCATTAAGGGAAAGCCACTACATGAGAAATTGGTGCTGTGTAAAAATCCGTTAAGGATTTGGGACCTGCCGTGCCCGCTGCACCCACGTGTGCTGCAGGCCTGCCTGTTGCCACTGAGCGAGATGGAAGAAGCGTCCGCAGGGACTGCGGGCTGTTAAAGCACGCACTGGTGCCTGGGAGGGGAGCAAAGACTCTGTCCTTTGGGACTTCAGATCGGTGGTTCACCTGCTGTGCGATGTCCAGAGCAAAAGCAAACAGGCCGTCAGCCGTGGCCAGTCAAGGTGCTCATCTGGGAAGATGTCAGGGAGGGTGGACGTCCTGCGAGTGCTCTCCACAGCCAGCCAGCTCCACGTGGCTCTCGTGTCGGCAGTGACCAGGGGATGGTTTTCCAGCCAGAAGAGCTGTTCCCTGTCAGTTGTTGCCCTGCGAAGGGGATGTATTTCTTTTCAACGGACAAGCTTAGAGCCAGTTGTGGCTCAACATCTCCAGGCCTGGGTGTTCCTGTTCCACCTTTGCTTGCTGTGCTCGGTAGGAGAAAGGACACAAGTGTTAACCGTGGGACTCGGGCTCTCGGCTGCGTACGGCTGCGACGAGCTCGGATAGGAGAATACAGACGGACGGAGCCATTACACAGATGAAGACTGAAGACACTCTTTTCCGAGGCCAGCTTAGCAGAAGCTCACACAGATTGTGGCACTAGAGGATTCCCATCTAGAATGTGATTAACTGCGCAGCGTTGTAGAAGAAACGTTCCTGCCTTTGGAGAAAGCACGGCACAAACGCATGCGTTCAGCGGTTGATGTGTGGACCCTGAACCACCCTCGGACTACGTGGCAGGGATGTCAGGGCTGTCTCCTGATGCACCAGCAGAAGTCTAGAAAACAGGCAGCTCCCTCCCACTAAACTGCAGCTTCCTCAGGAGGAAGCGTCTGACAAGAGCCAAGCTACCAAACTGATGTGTGGCTTTCCCTTAATCCCCTCACCCCCGGCTTTCCAGCTTCTCGGGAAGGGCTCTAGGTGCCCGTTGCCATGTTTTATTTATGATTTAAAACGAACCATTGAGGACTTTGAGCACAGGGAGCTGAGGGCAGGTTAGCAGTTGCTTAAGAGATTTGCTTACTCATACTGCTGACACCCATCGAATTCTTGGAGCTCCAGCATCCCAGCTATCTTCCACAGGATCACTCGAAGCAGGAAGGAGCTGCTCAGTGATCCTCCCTCTACCTTTTATATGTTAAAGTGACTTTAAGCCAGCAGAAGGTGGAGCATTATCCTCCTTCGGGGGAGAATGGGGCTGTTCTCAGCTCGTTCCAGTGGTCTCAGATGGGTGATTGCAGTGGGGAACTGCAGTTCTCAGTCAGGTGCTGCCATCGGTCACATCCTTCTGGCTTTGTGGAGCACTGTGCAAAGTCTTTCAGATCAAAGGTGGGCTGGGAGATGGGGTGAAACAACTTAGGCTTGAAGCTGATTCTCCACAGAGTGGTGCCTCAGATCTGAGCACTGTCTTGGCCACTTTACCAGATCCCTGCTGTCAAGGTTGCTTTGAAGAATTCCTTCTCCCGCCTCTTGATGTGTCAAGCAAAAGACAGATCTGTACTGAAGCAGTGTCTGATCTGATGAGTGCTTCAGCTCAGGGTTATTCTTTGACAGTTACACAAACACCAGGCCCATCAGCCCTTTCAGGAGCTGTTTGATTTCCCTCTCATCTTCAGGGAGAATGTCCTAATTCAGATCCCTCAAGTGGCACATCTTCAAATAGAGTCTCTCCAGCCCACGAGGGGCAGCTGTGCCTCACGGTGCTGGTAACTCAGGCTCTGTCTCCCGGAGACATCTCACCATGAAAGGTGACCCCAGTCAGTGACAGAGAAGCTGAGACGATCGTCTGCTTTAACCTTTGCCACCTTGGCTGGCAGCCTCGCAGTCGCTGCTTGGGGAGAGTCTCGAGTGCTGTAACCCCCCCGTCTTGGAACATGCCTCCAACCCAGGCACAGACTATTTAAGCATCTGCAATATTTTTGTCAGAAGTTAAAAGGCACGACGTCGACCACCAAGAAGAACTGTCCGAGTGAAATACTGAGTGCTTTATAACCAAAAAGCACCCTTAGCTAGAGGCGTTAGTACTTCTCTTCTGCAGTTGGGGTGCAAAATAAGTGTTCCCTTCTTGCTCTTCAGCAGAGGACAAAGGCCCATCAGGAAGGTTAGGCCAAGGAATGGGGGCCAGATTCTGCAGCAGCGAGGGGGACAAACTGGTAAAGCCAACTAGACAGACTTTGACTGTACTATTTATCTCCCTTAGCAAAGGTAAAACTTAGGTACTTGTCATCTTGTCCTGACCCTGAGCTACTGCATCTGTAGTGATTTATTTATTTTTACAAAATGAACTCAAAATCTCTTAATACAAACACTTTACTAGAGTTCTGGAGGGAAAAAAAAGTGTTTCATATTCTCACCAGCTTCCATTAGAGACCTGCTGAGTGCACCAGAGTTACTCATTTTTATTCAGACCTTCAGGGGTTTAGCTCAGTTGCTTTCTGTTTAGCACTCGGATTGCCCTGTTAACTGACACCAGCTAAAAAGAAGGGGTTGAGTTAACCTTTTTTTAATGAAAAGAGACTTAGGAGTTTAGAACTTTGAGGTGTTTTTCCCAGGTTTGGTTTTGGTTTTCTTTTTGTTTTCAAGTTTTGCTTTTTTCTCCCATCCCTTAAACAAGATCCATTCGAATTCTGAACAGCTTTTGAAGTCTGCTCAGAGATATGGGAAGCAACAAACGAAACTTTGAGCTGCTTGAGCATTCAAAAGAGCGAAACCTGAGGGGATTTCTTCATCCCCCACTGCCATGGTAGTGGATACAGTAAAGTTGGACTCTACAGGCATCCCTCCTTTCCTAGGGGAAAAAAATGCTGCCTTCTGGAGAGTGAATTCCTTCCGACCGGTGTTTGCCTCTGCTCAGCAGAGCACTGGGCTGTACTTGCCACCTCTTCAAGTGTTGGCTTGTGCAAACTGAGGAAACCGTCCTTGAAATTTAATTTCTGGGCGATATCAGTAACGCCTTTGGGAGAATGTTTCTTGTCAAACTTCTCCCCGAAGGAGCACCAGTAATTTTTAGAAGTAGATCCCAGGAATCCATGTGACAGAGTCTGTTCTTCAGGGTGCTGAAGGTCCCATGATACTGCAGAGGGGAAGGACGCTTTGTGCTTAACTGCTGCTTTTCTTCCCTTTATCAAGCCATCAAGAAACAATTACTAATATGAGAACCCAACTTTTCCTCTCTTTATTTTAGATTTGGGAAAATTCCCTGCCAAAAAAAAAAAAAAACAAACCTGGAAAATTCCCTAGTGCTTGTGTGAGTAAAAGGTTCCAACCTTTTATTTGTAAGAACTATTTCATTCAGTTTTGTCCAAAAGAGTCAGAAACACTTTGCACAGAAATGTGCAGCGTTTTAGTGAAAGGGGTCAGAATCACTCTGATTTGAACTGTTACCTGGTCTGGGTGCAGGTTTTATGGCATTTAGTATATTATTAAAAATAAGAATCAAAGTATCTGACTTTGTGTAAAAGAAAAAAACCAAACCCAAATGAGACAACAAACCCAAACCTGCTTGTGGCTAAATAAAATCAGCGGCACCGAAAAATCACCGGCCGATCGGACCTAAGCCACCCCTCCAAGCTTCCCGTGCTCTCGCAGCAATGGGTGATGCTGGATTTATGGATTAGGGAACAGCATACCGATGGCAAACCCTAAAAAGCAAACAAATTCTTTCCTAAAATCAAAGTCATTCCAAATTCTTGGTCTCATGCAGCCACGCCACTTGCCAAGTGAGCATCTCCCTGCCTCTCAACGCTTGCGGTGCCCTCGAGCCGCTCTTTCCTCCCCACGTTAGCCTGTTCTGATCAGGGCTAGAAGCTGTTCTCCACCTGGAGCTCGTGCCACACGCGCTGTGCACGCGTGTGTGTAGCCGTGGCTCCACCCCCTGCGTGGACATGTGTGCAGTTTGTGTGCTGGCCCCCGAATCGCTCCTGTTTGCAAAGCATCAGCCTCGAAGGCACCTTCATCCAGATATTGCATAGCTCTTTTATTTTTACCACTTCCCTTCCAAATGAGAGGCTTTGGACGTGGCCTGAGGTGGCAGATAGCCCCCAAATGGGAATGTTTGCTCTTTACTCCCCGTTGGCTCGATTGCCGCTCGCTCTCGGGGGGCGTATAAGCACACGTGTGTATGTATTTACATATTTGTGTATTTATACGCACAAGAATGTTTTTGCTGTGCAGGTAATAAAGATGGGGGAAGGTTTTTGTGTTTTCTTAATAGGTGAAGAAATCTCGAAGACCAGAAATTGCAACTTACTGAATTTTAAATTTAAAAAAAAAAAAAAAAAAAAAGTTAAAATTATCCGGCTGTGGAAGATGGATCCTCATTTTTGCAGCCACTTTGAATCACGAGTTCAACTTTAGATGCACTGGGGTTTTTTTGTTCTTTTTGGTTTTTTGTTTTTGTTTTTTTGAAGAGCTAACTAACCCTGGCTGTCTCCAGTCTGACAGTATCCAAATGGACTTGCTTCCTCCATTAGTTGTAAGATGTTTAAAAGCACATCCTATGTTTGAATTGTGGAGGAGAGGTTCCCTTGGCAATGTGAGGAGGAAAATTCTTTCTACCCCTTTATTATTAATTCACGGATTCAGTGTTGGTTCGGCCTACAGGAGAAGTTAACTGGAAGTCTTTGAAGATCGATATCTTTGCTGAAGTTGTCCAGGTACGTGAACCTGAAGGTCTTGTGGTGACTGGAACGTAATGTTTGATGTCTCGGTCGTATTTTATAGAAATAATTAGTGCCCATGGTTAATAATTGACTGATAACTCAACTGTATGGCTGGGTCTTTAGGAAGTGCCTCTCTTGTTGGGCTCCCAGCCCCACGCAGTCGTGTTTTCTGTGCTCCAAGGTGGATAGACCATTGCTAAGGACCCAGAAGAGCACACTGGCTGACAAAACCCATCCAGGTTTACAAAAGCCTGGCTTAGTATTTGGGTCAGTTTTGTGACCAGCTGATTTTAAGACATCAAGAGACTAATTTGATGAACAGAAAGCAGCTCTAAAAATGCTTACTGCTTCATTATTCTGCACCTCTTGATCCCTTTCTTCAGGGTTACTTTTAAAAAGAAGATTTCACTGATCAAGCCAGTAGAAGACACTCAGTCCAAGAAAGAGTGAAGCCAGCTATTGCCAAGACTGGAGGAAGCCTCCATTGAGGGAACCCGTAGAACCTGAGCTTGTTTGAAGAATCTGTCCATTATGTCTAACCAAGGAGATGACTGCTACTTCTATTTCTATTCCACGTGTAACAAGGTACTTTGGGGCTTCTTTTGCTTTGGGGTTTGTTTTTTTTTTCCTTTAGATTTTGAGAGAGGAGGGGGAAGACTGGAAGAAGACTTGGAGATTTCTGTTAACTTAATAAGCAATTTGATTCTGCTTCTAGTTGTGATAACATGGATGTTTTTGGGCCGCACTGGCTCATTTTCCCTTCTCATCACAGGGTGACAGCTGTTCCTTCCGCCACTGTGAAGCTGCTCTGGGAAACGAAACAGTCTGCACCCTCTGGCAGGAGGGTCGATGTTTCAGGAATATCTGCAGATTCAGACACATGGAAATTGACGTGAGTGTTTCCCTAAAGCCTTGTTCTCAAACTAAATCACCGAGCGCATTTTTCATTGCTGCAGGTGAACTGAATGTGCTTCTACATGATAGATTGACTTGCTATAAAATGATGCTGGTTTCAGTTCCTAGGGAGAAAGTTAGGGGCAGAAAAATCAATTTTTTTAGGTATATCTCAGCACAAAATTGTTGTGTTAGGGGCTGGCATTATTCCCTTGACAGAGGCAGAAGCAAGCACGGTCATCGGACTGGTTCAGTGTGCTGGAGAGCAGCCTGCACTACCCTCCTCAGGTTGAGCGTGGCCTGTCCTGGATTTCTGTACCTAAAGTTGTTCTGACCTCTTGGATAGTACAGGGTAGGGAGAGAAAATATGGGCTGGAACTAAGGCCCTGAAAGATAAACTCAGATAGATGTAACCTTGGGAGTTTAAGACATTTTTCCCTCCAAATAATCCCAGTAGTGTGCACACTGTTTAGTAATAATTCCTGACCTTTGGAGTGGCGGTTCAGTGCCATCTCTGGCATAATGGGAAACTTTGTCTCTTTGCAAATGAAGTGGGAGCGTTACCGTGAGCTTTTCTTTCTTCCCGTCTTCAGAAGAAACGCAGTGAGATTCCTTGCTACTGGGAGAATCAGCCCGTAGGCTGTCAAAAGTCCAACTGTGCTTTTCATCACACCAAAGGGCGTTATGTTGATGGACTCTTCTTACCACCAAGCAAAAGTGAGTATCTTAGGCCCTTTTTTCTTCTGAGTATTAAATAATTATTTTGGAATGTTACTTACGAGAGGGCACAATACCACAGAAGACATCAAGTAACTGTTTGTTGAGGAGTACAGGGAGAAGCCTGCAGTCAGGGGCTCTTGGCTAAACAGAATGTAATTCTGGTATTTAATTTCTTCTTTCGTGCTCAGCCTTTCTGTGCTTTGTGTGACCTTTGCCTGTTAGGTTGCTGTGCCCTCATTTACTCCTTTGAGTGACAGGGCAGTGAGATTTGTGCGTGAAGGGAAGACTGTTCTGTCAGGGAACAGGACACTACAGTAGCTGGTGTGTTGTCCACCTTGCCCGCCACGTCTGTGTGGGGAGTGCAACACAGGCACCAAAGTTGTGAATGGCCAAATTACAGATGCTCCTCCTCTTCCTCCAGCTACGCTTCCAAGTCCCCCTGAGTCCGCAGAAGATGATGTGAAAATGGCTCAGATGTCGCTGCAGCAAAACAAACTTTCTGTCCAGTCCAATCCCTCTCCCCAGCTGAGGGGGGTGATGAAAGTGGAAAACTCTGAAAATGTCCCAAGTCCTACACACCCTCCGGTTGTGATCAACGCTGCAGACGATGACGAAGATGATGATGGTGAGTGGCATTTACTTACTGAAGGCATTTCTACTGCAGGTGAATGTGTAAAGCACAGAATACCTGAACTGATAGTGGTTAAAGCTATGGACAAGAGTCTGGAGTTGTAAATTATTAGGGCTTTTTTTCCCCCATTTATTTCTTCTAATTACATGAGTTTGTCAATGAATGGAGCCGTCCTACAGACAATTATTTGTGTTCATAGTTAAGAACACAAAAGGAATATGAACCATGGACTGAAATGCCATTGTATGAGCTACATAAACAAAAAAATCTTGTGTGATCCCTACTCTGAGCGGGTTAATCTTTGCCTTTCAGACCAGCTTTCTGAAGAAGGAGAAGAAACTAAAGCACCTGTCCAGCCACCAGCTCCAGAAGCCCATAACGGATTGCGGATGATTTCCACTAGGAAATCCAACGCTAATCCAAAACAAGGTATTCCAGCAGCTGTAGTAGGGTGGGTTGGAAGGAGAATTTGACAACTCAAAAGCAGTGTGTCCTAAAAACACGATAGAACACAGGGTGGCTGGGCAGAGTCAGCGTATTTCCACGGGCTCATTCCTGTCTAAGGACATCAGGCAGGTAAATGCCTCCTTGATTACTCTGGTAGAACAAAGTAGAGCCACAGAGTGGAGCTGAAATACCTTCAGGTGAGCCCTTTTGAGTAGTGTGGGAACCATGTCTAGTGATAGAGGAATCGAATATCCTGTTTAAAATCACAAATAAAATGTTTAATTTGATGATTAAAATGCTCAAATGTTTGAAATCATGATTAAAATACTTAAAACGATAGTTTTTTACCCTGTAGGATGGGAGGAGGGGTGAAGAAAGGTGCCAGTTGTTTACTGAAATACTCTCCTTTCTCTGGCTTTTTATAGTCGTGGGGAGTGTTGACAGGGTTTATTTGAAATACTTTGCAAAGGTTCTGAGGTGTAAGAAGCCTGAGGACCTGTGCTCTTCAATATGTGCATTTAAGCCTCAGTTTCATTAATGTTTTTTTTGTCTGTTTTCAGATGACAATTTAAACTTTGGAATAAAAACACTTGAAGAAATCAAATTGAAGAAACTAAAGGAAAAAACAAAAAAACAAGGTGGTGAGTTAATGTCCCTTACTTTAGCCTTCTGCCTTTTCTTCACCTTTTTTTTTTTATCTTTTTTCTTTTAATCCTTCTGATTTTGTTGGCTCTCTGGCTGTACATTGGTGAGTGCAGTTACTTGCAAGAGGAGGGAAATATTTTTTTGTTATTGGGCTCAGACTAGAAGGTGATTGCAGCTGCAACTTCCATGTTTAGCTGGGGGCCTTGAGCTCCTTTGGCATGGACCCTGTCTCCTTCAACTCAAACAGCTGCTGTTCTGGATTGGAATTCCAAGGGCAGGTCAGAGGGAAGTTGCTCATCTCTCGTGAATGCGTGCACCGGTCGCTGTATGTTTGGCAGTAATGCATAATTAATGGGGTTTGTCTTTGTGGTAGTTCTTCTGTTTTGGTTGGTTGGGTTGTTGTGTTGTTTTTTTATCTAAACACCTTTGTCTCGCTCTGATCAGAAGGTCCTTCAGGAGTTTCTGCTCATCCACTCCAATCTCGGACTATTCCTGTGCCAGAAAAGGAGAACGTACGGACCGTAGTGAGAACAGTGACTCTGTCTCCAAAGCAAGGTAACAGTTGGTACTGTTGTTTCCCTTTCATGGCTCCTAAACTGAAAAATCAAGTAATACTTAGGATAATTTAGACAACATCAGTCTGCTGGTGCTGCCCGTTCTAGTTCAAACCGTGCTGTTAGGGTTGAAGACCCTGGGTGTACTAGAAAGATTGGGCATTTGTAGGTGCTCAGTTTGTATTGCGATAAAAGATCAAGAGGGGGGTTTATCAGCCTGACATTAAGCCATAGCTAATAATACATTATCACCATCCTACAGACTCTCACTTGTGCCTAATTTCACTTCCGTGTTCCTGAAGTTGAGGGAGATTCGTCAATGGGCTGATGCGTTGACAGCATCAGCGGCCGGGTTCAGAGCAGCAGCAGCAGTGAGGGGGGTAGTGTCAAAACAAGCATCGGCAGGGAGAAGGGATGGCTGAAAAACGGGGGAGTAAGGCAAGGAAACACCTATAGAAACGGTATTCTAGGAGTAGCCAGTTTTTGAGGCATCCAGGAGCCCGAGTGTGGCAGTTGTAGACAGTAGAGTGATGGGAGTCTATAAATGGTGGTGGTTAAATCTGCACAAACTCTTTTTAAATACAAAACCCGTGGAGCACTGCTTTTCCTCGTAGCTGTTTGGTTGGCCTGGCTACCAAAAGAGCATCTTTTTACGTGGACATGGGTTCGAAGGATGAAGGTTTTCCTGGCTACTGGTTTCTGTGCACTAAAGAGACTGTTCTCTGCTGCAGGGGAGGAGCCTGTGATTCGACTGAACCTCGCCGAGAGACTGGGGAAACGGAAAACCTCTGCAGGTGAGAGCTCTTCGGGCGCCCTCGGTAAGCGTGACTGTTGCAGGGTGGGAGGAAGGTACACGCTGGTGGAGAACTGTATTGGTAGCGATCCATATCGAGTTATGTCACCAACTGAAAGGCAAACGTACAAAAATCTACCTGGAAGAAGTGACATTTGCGGATGACGTGTCCTCGGATCCTCCTCCAGAAACGTTCTCACCGGATTTCTTGTTTTCTCTCTTTCTGCAGCTGGTAAAAGCGTCCTTCCGCTGAAGCGCAACCTTGCCGAAAGGCTGGGGAAGAAGATCGAGATTCTGGAGAATGCTGACAAAGCTCCAAAGAGAGGTACAGCCCCTGAGCAGACAGCGGGACTGGCTGCGCTGAATTTCTGTTTAGGTTTTTGGTTTGTTCTTTCCCCTCGTGGCTCCTTTTGCCGGTTGGTTTCGCGGCGCTCCTTTCAAAACGCGAACGCAAAATTGAGAGTTTTGCGGTCTCCCAAACCGTCCTCTGTTTGTCTTGCAGTTCAAGTCCCCAAGTCTCTGAAGGAGAGGCTGGGATTGCCTGCTGAGCAGACCAGTACAGAGACAGGTAATAACTGGATATTAAATATGCCTTTCCCTTTTTTTCTGCCCCCGGACTTCCACACAGCCCTAAAAGTTCATTTCAAATTCAAGATACAAGTCATTTAAAGGAGGAGGAAAAGATTATGCAGAATGATACTGTCCCAAGGTGCGGTCTTGGGAACACTCAAATGTAGTTTTCCTTGGTACCGTGACAGCTTGTGGAGGTTTAAATATTGTTGAACTCGCCTTAAATGTTGGTGCTTCTCTCTTTCTGATGATGGCAGAGAAGGCTGCTAAGCCAGCAGGAGAGATCCACGTGAAAACGCTGGAGGAAATTCGTCTTGAGAGAGCTAATCAGAGACGAGGAGAACCTCAAGCTAAACCCCAGGCTGAAGGACGTTGTAAAACAGAAGATCCCACCTCGGGGGCAAGACCTTCCCCTGCAGTTCGCATCAAAACTTGCTCAGGAGCCCTGGCTGAAAAAAACCACAAGCGAGTGGAAGAAGAGAAGAAAAAACCAGAGGAGTTTCCTGTCAAGCCTAAAGTTGAGAATGAACCCAAGAAGCAGAATGTGCTCTCTGCATCTGCGCCCAGCAAAGTGCAGCTGGCAGAGCCGGCAGGGAAAGCCAAGCCCGCAGGAGAAGTGCACATTAAAACCTTGGAAGAAATCAAGAAGGAGAAAGCTCTGCGGATGCAGCAGAGTGGAGAAAATGTGCCCGTTCCAGCAGCACAACCTGAACCTGCCCCGACCGGGAGGAGATTGTTACGGATCACAAAGCTCATAGGTAATAACGTGACTTGGTACCTGCCCTGGCCAGGTGCTTCCCCTGACGAGCAAATTCAGTTTGCTGAGGATTCGCTTTGCTTTTTCCTTCTGTGTGTATTTGAGGATAAAAGGAGTTTTAAGGCAGCAGAGCCAGAAGGCAAGAAAGTGCCAGAACATGCAACTCTACTGTTTTCCATTAATCCTCTGTATTTACCAGTGGAAAATTGATTCCTTGAGGAGCTTTGCAGTCTGATTTCTCTCTTCCGTGTTTGTTTTTTTCTGCCACCTGTTTCTGATACTTGCCGAATCCAAGTTTACCTTCCTCTGTGGTGTTTAACTTACTGATAGATCAGTGTTTGCAAAGCGTGGATCGACTTGGTAGTGTGGGGGCCAGAGTGTTCAAGATCTACTCGTTACATTCCGTGTAAGCCCTGTGAAGAGGCAGGGGGAGGTTGAGGGAGAGGGAGCCTGGATGCTGCATGGATTGCTGGAGCCTCTCCCTCTGTCTTGTTAGACACGAGGCCGTAAGCACCCCGAGGAAACAGGGATAACCAGGTTTCTTTATTTCTGCAGCTGACAAAATAGTGATTTTTCTTTTCTTGTTCTAAAGCACCGGGGAGAGAAGAAAAGAAGATTGTGGAATTGAGCAAACCTTCTCCCAGAGCTGCCTCTGCAGCTGCAGAGGTGAGTCCCTGGTGCAGACACGCTTGCACTTGTACCACTTTTGTTTCATTTAATGTTGTTTGTGTTGAACTGGCTGCGTGCCCCCAGTTTGAGCGTGTTCCTGCGGTTGGTGAACGCTGCAGAGCAGTTGCAAGTTCCTGTCGCTTTCAGTAGCGTTTCCAGACACTTCTCTTCCCCGAGCTTTGAATTAACCTGATTACACCTGACAAGGGATCAGAACCCCTGTTAGCACCAGATGAAATCTGCGGGGTTAACGAGGAGGGAATGTTTTTGTTCTGTCAGATTGGAAAGAGATCCTGAAATCCCCAGGTGAGCTTTGTACTGGAGGAAATCAGTCTGTCAGTGAGGGCTGGACTGGGGAGGATAGTTTGTGTTAGAGGCATCACCACTCAGCTTTTCTTAATGAAATCTCCAGAGACTTCTATCCTGTTAAGTCCTCATCTTCTCTTTCTTTCCAGCCCTCTGATCAGAGCGCAACTAATTCTAAAGTTCAAGTGAAGAGCCTTGAGGAGATAATGAGGGAGAAGCGGCAACTGAAACAGCGCCAAGAGGAGAAACTTCAGAAGGAAGCAGCTGCTGTGCTGTCCCCTGCTGAAAAAGCAGCCAAGGATAGAACTCCACCATCAGGGAGCCCCGAACCCACCGCAGGGTCAGGGTCAGCTTATCAACTTGCGAAGAGGATCATGGTGAAATCTCCAGAAGATGGGGTTGAAAGCCCTGGAAAAGATGCTGCCGTGTCACTGGGGAAACAGGCAGCTCAGCTTCTGGAGCGGAAAGCTAAGAGTAAGCGTTGACCTGGAGGGTGAATTGTTCCTTTGGGTCGTGTTGTGGAAGAGAGGCAGGTGATGGTTTCTGTCGTAACTCTGGCTCCTTTTTGTGACTTCTTTGCTCTTTTTTACTGCTTGTTGGTAAACGGAGTTTACGGTGTGGAGAATGCTGCTGGGAATCTCGTGACTGGCTCTATAATCGTGCTGGCCAAGTGTATTTAACTGGAAGGACTGTTAGAAAAGCCGTTTCGTTTTTCATCCTGAGGCAGAGCAAGATCCTTATCACTTCTCTCTTCCTTTTCTCCAGCCAAATCTAAGGTGTGCCTGAAGCTCTCGGATGGGAAAGGCAGCTCCCCCACCAAGCAGATGCTGAAACGGAAGGCAGCTGAGAGCCATCCCTCTGCTGTGGCAGCTGTGAAGCCCTTGAGCACCACTGGTGGTGACACGAAGGAGCCTTCAGCTAAAAAAGCAGCTGTGGTAAGGACAGTGGCTGAGGCAGGAGTGGGTCCTTAGTGAAATTTGTGCCCAAGTTTTACCCTCCTCTTGGAAAAAGATGGAAACTGAAATGTTCTACAGATCTCTGTTCCCTCGGCTCCCTGACAGGAGGCTGGAGCCAGGTGGGGTCAGTCTCTTCTCCCAAGGAACAAGTGATAGGACAAGAGGAAAAGGCTTTGAATTGCCCTGGGGGAGGTTCAGGTTGGAGCTGAGGAACAATTTCTTCCCCTCCAGGGCTGTCCCAGGCTGCCCAGGGCAGGGGTGGA
>JANHFX010008055.1:0-10896 GCA_027560015.1 Chloroceryle amazona
GGCCCTGACGGCTCCCGCGGCCTCTCTCTTGCAGCCACCATTACTTCAAATACTGCAAGATCTCGGCGCTGGCCCTGCTGAAGATGGTGATGCACGCCCGGTCAGGGGGCAACCTGGAGGTGATGGGGCTCATGCTGGGCAAGGTGGACGGAGAAACCATGATCATCATGGACAGCTTTGCCCTGCCGGTGGAGGGCACCGAGACTCGTGTCAACGCTCAGGCAGCTGCCTATGAGTACATGGCTGCGTACATTGAAAACGCAAAGCAGGTAAGGAGTGGCAGAGCACGTTTCTGTCCCTCTGGTGCGGGTGCAAATTCTTCTCAGCTAATCCCGTGGGAACACGTTCTGGGGTTTACAAGCTTCCCCAACATGCTGGCTTGGCTGGGATGGAATCCTGGGCCAGCCTCTGAAGGCCCTGAGCAGGTTGGAGTCAGCCAGGGCAGCTGCCCCCAGTTGGCTCCAGGTGCTTCCAACCCCAGTAACATCACACTCAGTATAAAGGGGGAAGTTTGCTCTGGATGGGGCTCCTCCTGCTTGGGTTCCCATTCCTCTTGTCTGCAGCTCCTGATTCTGCTGCTTCCCCACTGGAGGGGCTGCTCGCAGTTCTGCTCCCAAGGATGCTTTCCCGCTTACTGTGCCCACGGTGCATTCACTGGGCTCAGTACACTTTTTTGTTTCATATTTGCACTGGTATTAGTTTTGCTGTTTCATTAAGTCCATTTCAACCCTTGGGTCTCCTCTTGATCCCCTTCTCTGCTGGGGAGGGGTCACCAGGTGATGGAAGAGCTGCTGTAGTTTAGCCCCAGACCCAGGGTAAAGGTAGATACCTGCGGACTGTCCTCTCGCGGGGGTAAAGTGACTGCCATTGCCCCGTATCCTCTCAGCACAGAGAAGAGAACTGCTGGCAGCAAAGAACACAGACCCCTTTAAACGTTTTCACATATGTATTGCCATGTTTTACAGTAGGTCACCAGAGCTGGACGCTCCTTTCCTTTATAAATTATTTTTGTTGCTCAGGAAATGTTTTTATGGCTGCAGTCGGTGGCTTGTGGATGAAACGAGGGAGTGTGTTTCTAAAACAACTGCTGTAAGAAATGTTGCTAAAAACCTCTATTGTGGGAGGTCTAAAAATATATAAATACTGTTGAGCAATTCCCAAATTAACTAAATGTCCTGTTCAGTAGGTGGTGTTGTTTTTCTGCCTCATTTTAACAGTTTTCTGATTTAACCTTCCTGACACATTAGGTATTGGGCCCAACCAAGCAGATGCTGCACCCAAACACACAACTCTGTTAAGAGCTGGCATATAGGGTCATACCAAAATTCTTCCACTCGCTGTGGAGCAGCCAATAAGCAATTCCTGAGAGAGGATTATGAATTAGGTGCAATGGGTGTTCCTTCTCCTGCGCTGCTTTTTTTTTGCTTTGTTTTCTTCCAGTGTTTGCCAGGATAGCCGGAGGTGTCATTTGGAAATCCCTATTTTTGAATTTCTCTGATCTTAAAAGTCTCAGAAATCCATCTTTCAGATTTCACAGTGTGATCTGGAAATAATTTCTGTCTCTTCTGGTTAAAGTCATACAGACTGTGTGCTTTCTAGAAAAGAGTTTAGCCAAACGAGGTGTACGTTTAGTGTTCAGTTTAGAATGAGTAAGTTGCTGTGCTTGTGTTCGTTTTTATCCTCTCGCTGTGTTGCAGGATGCTGGAAGGCCCCGTAGAGGGCAGCTGATCCTTTCAGAAGGGAGATTTAACACTGGGTTTCGTTTTCTTTCACTGCTCTTAGGTTGGTCGCCTAGAAAATGCCATTGGCTGGTACCACAGTCACCCAGGCTATGGCTGCTGGCTCTCCGGGATCGATGTCAGTACCCAGATGCTTAATCAGCAGTTCCAAGAACCCTTCGTAGCAGTGGTTGTAAGTATGGGCTGATAGCTGATAAAACTGCATAGCAAATTATGTCGAGGGGGGAATAATTTTTAGGCTAATGTTCTAACAGTATGTATTGAAGTTCTGCTTGGTACTTTTGCAAAAAAATATATTGAGTAAGAGGTATTCAACCTTCTGCAATAGAAAAATAAATGTTTCTTTGTGGCTTTTTCTGTCAAACTCTGTTCACAGAGTTCTGTTACTTGGCATCTAAAATGCCTTGCAGATTAAATCAGTGGTGTAGCACAAGGTAGAAGACACTAGGAAATCTATCCTTGAAGAAACTCTTGGCCTTCCAGGTTTCAGATCACAGCTTATTAATTGCTCTTAAGTACAATTTCCTTAAAGCATTTGGGAAATAAGGAAAATATGGAAAAAATGGTCCACAGAAGGCTATTGATATTCCCATCTTTTTAGAGTCCCATGCCTACAGACGCCAACTGAAAAAGTAGTGTTTGTGACAAAACTAACACAATTTATACCAATTTTGTCTCTGAGATACAGTTACTGTAAAGTTATGTCTGTAGTAATTTGTTTGCACATAACAAGCATTGCCTGTATGTTTACAGATTGATCCAACAAGAACAATATCTGCAGGAAAAGTCAATCTTGGAGCATTTAGGACATACCCTAAGGTAAATAGTTACAATTACCTAGTGTGGGATCACCAAACTGTCTTTAAATAACTAATAGGTTGGCTCTAAAGATGACTGCAGTTCCATCACCTGTCAGTTTGATCTGCAGTGCTGTACTGGATGTCATTGCTCGCTCCGAGAGCAAGACGTGCTGATACACTGGTTGTTGCGAGTCTTTGAATAGTGATTATGTTTGCAAAGCTTGACTCCTACCTTGTTTTTCATAAATTTCATGGTTTTTCTGTCAGTGTTAAATCAAATAGACTAATGTCTCGACTGTGACCATTAGCTTGCTTCCCACGTGCTGTCTGATAAATCTGCAAGTGTGATCACTGCTGGTAACGCTGAGTATAAATCAGATCCAAGGACACTCCAGATTTCAGGCTACTTGGGGAAATTTCATTTTCCCTAAGAAAAATAAACTAGAATTGCATCAGCTAGAATTTTCATGAAGTGCTTTCTAAGAGTTGAGGAGTTTCAAAAACTTGCTGTGTCATCTTTTGCCTGTTGTTGAATTTTTAGGGCTATAAACCTCCAGATGAAGGTCCCTCTGAATACCAGACTATTCCGCTTAATAAAATAGAAGACTTTGGTGTACATTGTAAACAGTAAGTAACGTTAAAACTACTCACTCTCACATGAGTTCTTAGTTGTCGTGCTTAGTTAGTGATTCACTACAGAAAGGTACGTTTCCTGGAGGGCTTGAAATCTTGAAGTTCTTTGTTGCTTTAGCACTGTTTGTTTTGGATGGGAAGTGTCTGATACAAGAAACCAACTTCTGAGACAGAGGTTACAAAAACAACTATTAAGCACTTCCAACTTCAAAAAACACCACCAAAAGAACTCTTCCCAAACTGAGCACCTCTAAAATAGAAAGAATAAAGCAGATCCTCCTTTCAAACTTAAAACCATGGCCAATGCCAGGCTTAAAAGGACTGCTCTGAAATGTCAGGAACATTGCAGTTCTACAAAGATTTCTGTGCAGCTACTGCTCTGGATTTTTCTTCAAATTGGATAGGAAACCAATGGCAATTTGGTCTATCACCAAAATATTAGTGTGGTGTGTGGATGGGTTTTAAAGCATCGTTATCTCAGCTGGAATTTCTTGCAGCAAAGCCAAGCAAAATAACTTTCCGAAGAAATCAAGAGCTAATAGGATTATTGATAACCTCAAGACTTGCCTGATCAAAATAAAGTGTAATGCAGCTTTTTAGTGTTGCTGTAATTCACCTACACCAGTGACTGCACAGCTCAGCTTTCGATCTGCTTTGTCCTCTCTTGTGATGTCTGCAGCACCACTGAAGCCTGGCTTTCAACGTGTGAGGGTTATATATACCTTTATGAAAGGTAGACTTGAGATACTCATGGAAAGTCTTACAGGGTTAGATCGGGATCTGGGGGTAGCTTTTTTTATTGTTCAGTGGTTTGAGTTTTTGTGGATACTTGTCAGTGATAAGGATTTTTTGAGATGCGCGTGCTTTGGGTGTCACAGCCAAACACACATTTAGATGGAAGCTTATTTTGTTTGCGTGTTTGTTTTTAAAGGTATTACGCTTTAGAAGTCTCGTACTTTAAGTCATCGTTGGATCGTAAATTGCTTGAGCTTTTGTGGAACAAGTACTGGGTGAACACGCTCAGCTCTTCTAGCTTGCTTACGGTACGTACCATAGTGTGCACTCCTGTGCAGATAGTAACTCCGTGGTGCTGGAAGCCAGACCCCCTCCTGCAAAATAGATGCAGATCCCACATTAGCTATCTATTTCTCAGATTCAACAAGAAGGGGAGGTTTTCCTCATCATAAATGCTGAAATGTTCCTTAGATCTGCTCTTTAAAAGCAGAAGCTGGAAATGGTTTGTGTAATATTACTGAGTTCTCTATATGCTTAGAGTCTGTCTTAAATACCTTTTAAAGTTAGGTCTCTTTACAGGACTGTAATGAATGTTATGCCTTGAAATGGTTGAATAGGTAAACACTTAAAAAAAATCAAAAATGAAGAGAATTCACCCCAGCAGTGGAACTGTTAAAACAATGTTGCAACAGAAATAGTGCAGTTAGAATTCCATATGTTTACTGCCTTCTTTCTCCTTAGAATGCTGACTACACCACTGGTCAAGTCTTTGATTTGTCTGAAAAATTAGAGCAGTCAGAAGCTCAGCTTGGAAGGGGCAGTTTCATGCTGGGTTTAGAGACTCATGATAAGAAATCAGAAGACAAACTTGCAAAAGCAACAAGAGACAGGTGAGATAATGCACCCTTGTGTTCTTCCCTGTAAAAAGCTTATTTTATTTTAAACGTCTGTTGTGCCTTTAATTGTAACCTGCCAAGGTTACAGATAAGAGCAGTTAGATTATAGATAGGAATGAGACTCCAGGTGCCACTTGGTATTTCTGAAGGTTTAAGAAAACCTTGCCTTAAACCCTCAGTCACTTTTCAGTCTTTGTTCCTGCAATAAATTCAATTCTAGTTTATAGTTTATTAGTTAAATTCCAACAGTATACAGCACACCAGAAAAGATGTGTTCTGTCAAATGCCAAATGGTGGCATTGCTAGAAAATAGCACATTTTATGTGCTTAATCAGCTTTAAACTACAGTTAGTGTATAAAATGGGATCGTTTTTAAGAACTAGAGCTAACAGTCCAGTAAGTTTAGTTATTTGTGTAATGCTTATGCTCACTTAAAAATTAAGAGCTCCCTTTTTTTTTCATATTGCCTAATTCCTACATCCTTTTTCTGCCAATGAGGACGATTGGTGGTGGTTGTTTTGTTTTATTTTTAAGAAATAAATTACAAACAGTCTGGTCTTTAGAAGTTTGACACTACACCCTCCTAAGACAGGCAGAGGGGATGGAACGTGGAGCAGTGGGCATCCCCTCAGCTGTTTGGGGTTTTCCACGTGTTGGGTATTTTGACTAATAACCGATTAGCTCTATAAGCTCCTCCTTTAACGTGCTCTGTAAAGACTCTCAGAGGAGCTGTGGTTACAGTGCACTGCTGGCCTGGGCTTGGGCAAAGGAGATGAGGCAGAGAACAGCGAGAGCCTTTGGCTGTTTCTGACAGCTGGTGGCTCTGTCTCCCTGGGAGTATTTGGTTTAATTTTTTGGTTCAGATGACCGCAGAGCTGACTGCTTGCTGCTGTCCATGTAAGATGTCCTCAATTGCCAGAGAAAGAGGTTTTCAGGAATTGGTCTTTTTATGTGTAGTGCTCATCAGTTTGCTTTTTAAGTAACAAGAAGGTGTTGGCAACAATGGCTAAATTGCTGTGTGTGACTTTCCCTTTCTGGACAGTTGTTAAGATTCATGGGGTTATGGGCACCCTGAACTTCCAAAACAGCCGAATATCTTCAAATGAAATGACAGTTCAGTTCAGTGTTCGGCCAATGTTGAATTTATGCTTGTTTTTCAGCTGCAAGACCACCATAGAAGCTATACATGGGTTGATGTCTCAGGTTATTAAGGATAAACTTTTTAATCAAATTAATGTAGCTTGAAATGCATCAGCAGATGATACACATCTCCAGAGCAGAAAAAGTCATGGTTTCTTTCGCTTGGACTTGTTCAATTTGGGAAACGAAGCCGGAGTGGAAAATTATTCATTTAATTTGTAGTACTTTTAATATTTCCCACCTGTCTGACCAGGTTTAAAGAACAAAATGTTCTGAAATGTAGTGTGACTTTTTGTTATCATAAAACACAAACAGTTTGGAGAATTGTTCCAAAAGAAAAATAAATGTGACTTACTGGATTTTGCTCTTAGGTATTTATCTCTTATTATCTGACTGCAATAAAACAGTTTTGAAAATGAGTGTTTTGGGACTTGGAATTTTTTGGCAGACATTCACCTCCTGTTACTTACTTTACTGTTCGTAGAAAAGTTCTGTCCACTCCGTTAGACCAGAGGGGTAACCTGTGCAGTGAAGAAGTTTGTTTCTGAGGTTTTTTTTATTTCTGTGTTCTAAGAATTGAAATCCCATTTACTCCTCTTTCAACATGTTATTAAATCTAATGGAGCCTTTCCTGATTTAGTTTTAGTCCAGCAGAAGTGGTGTCTTATCCTCTCTGATACTACAGGGTTTTGCCTGTAGCTTCACACTTCAGATGGAAGGTTTATATTTTTCTAGTCCTCGAGTAGCAGCCAGGTCCATAGTGAAGCTAACAGTGTAGGTGTATACCACTGTTGCACTCCTGCTCGCGTTCTATTGCTTGTCGTAGTCACTTGTTCCATGCGAAGGAACCAAATGAAAAATTATCATCTCTGAAAAATCCATTGGGCTAATTCAGGGCCACAGATAGGAAAAGGCATTAAGACTATGCTGGCTTACAACACAGTGCTGCTGCAGGGCTGATCTAAGTTTGGTTTGGAGGCTTTCACACTGCATTTCAATAATTTCAAGATGTTTGGATTTCTTCTAAGCTTTTATCCTTAATCCTGAGTTTCCTGGGGTTTTTGGAATGTTTACTTTGGGGTTAATTTATGCTTTATACAATAGGCTTTATACCTTCAGTAACTGATACTCCTTTTCAACCTCATTTCTGCCTTGATGTCGGGTTTTATTTTTGTTTTGGTCTGGAAATTTTAATAGCTATTACTCACTGGGTGCTTTTCATCCAAATGGATTCCCGCGTATTTGAAGCTAAGATGCCAGTTACACAATGGAAAGTTATCATTCAGCAGGAAAACGCGGATACCCCGAAGCAGAAATTCATCAGGAGTTTTGAAGCAGCGGCATTCAGCAGTGTAGGAAAAACAGACTTAATGGGAGGCAGTAAAGTTGAGAAAACTCTTAGATGTGCAGTTTGATAGGAGAACAATTTTATGCTTCTTCCAGCGTGGCAGTGGTGGTGGAGAAGACAGGAGAGGGAAGCTGTGGTGGTTTAATATTCAGAGCTATTAACTTCCTCAGCTGCCTTGGAAAGGGCAGCGCTAGCCTTCTGCAGAAGCCAGCACAGGGGTTGAGCCTGCAGCACTCCCTTGGAGTTCCAGGAAGACGCAGCAAGCGTATGTGGCCACTTACTTGTCCTGCTTACTTTCTTTCACAGGTGTTTGTGAGACTTTAGATCTTAGCACATGCGTGTATCCTTAAGGATGGAGCATCATTAAGGGTAAGCCCTAGTTCTACCACATTTATTTTTGTTACTAGGAGTAAAGGTACACTTTGAGAACAATACATTTTGTACATCTACAAATACATTAATTTGTTCTTCCACATTTGGGCCCACGATTTTATTTAGAAGTTAGTTTATATGCAGAGGAGTGCCACATATCAAGTAATTATTTGGACAGCTAAAGTAATTCAGTACATACTAAAGCACATGCAAATAGTTTATTTAGATTCTTCCAGGCAAGTATGCATACAAAACTTGAGTGCCTTTCACATTTTAATAAATAAAATTAAAAAAAAAAACAGGTAGAATTTAAGTATTACTGAGATAAGTTAGCACTGTTTTAAGGGTGCAACTCCCCAGAGGTGAAAATGATTAAAATACGGGGTGATAATACACAAGATTAATCATGTGCACGCAGAAATTTTTTTGTTGTTATGTCAAGTCTTGAAGAACTGACATCAGAGAGTCTCCAGTTACTTGAAGGATTTTTCTGGAGTTAAAACCAACTATGCTAAACCTTTAAGGAATTAATGAAGTATCTTGTTCCTCGGGGTGTATTTTTTATGAGCTGTAGTTTTACTTTTCAGAGCCTAGGAATAATATCCATGAGGAAATATGTAATTTGGGAGAGTTAATTTTGACCCTCAGATGAAACTTCTAACATATGATATATTTGCTGTGACGTTTGGTTTGTTTTTAATTATGAAAAATTGCTTCATACAGGGCTTTCTGAAAAATACAGTATTCTGGGAAGTAGCATGGTCCAGTGGATAGGTCACAGGACTGCATCTCCAGAGAATTGGGGTTTCTTCCTGACTTCTCACAAACCAGGAGTGCATAAACTCCAGCAAGGCGTTTCTGCTAGAGCTAAAGCTTTTTGCCAGCTTTGCCTCTGTTTTCCTCCATGAAATAAGATTGATCATTAGCCTTTTAAAAATACAGATGAAAAAAGAAATGTTAAGAAATACCAAATTTATGCGCTAAAGGCGATTGCTACATCTCCAGTCGGTCAGATGTGACCACCTGAAATAGACATTTTTAATCGTGCTGTTTGCAAAGAGTATTTCAATCTGTTTTGCATAGTTTTTGTATTTCGAGCATCGCAGAGAGGAAATGCCTGAGTGCTTTGAGGGGATTAGAAGGATATTGTTTTAGGAACTCTTCATTTTCCACTGAAACATGCATTCAACTCCTATGTAATTTGTCCGTCATTTCCTGTGTGAATTTCTCTGTTTGCTTTAGTCCCCGTTACCTTAGGGCTTGTGTAGAACTGCAGTGGCATTACTTTATTATAAAAGGAAATTAATTTATGTGCCTGCATCTAATGGCACGCAATCTTTTAATTACAACCATCTGAACTCTCTTCTCCAGCTGAAGACAAGTTATGTTCCCTTACTCTACCATTTGAGATTAGAATTAAGTTTATATTTTTAAGCTGTTTCTAAGGGAGGTGTTTTCAGCCTGAGTTCCACCAAAGGAGATAGGACCGGAGAAGGCCAGAGGTGCTAAACCAGCAGATGTTCTTCCAGCTTAAAGAAGCTGTTTGTATTCTATATGGTGATACAAACTCCAAACTAGCTCCCTAGGCCATGTTCTTGTGGAACATCTTCCTTTTCCATTTGAAAATTGTTATTATGACAACTCAAAAATGTTCTGAAAATGGCAAAAAGTGGTTTAACAACACTATTTATAAAGCTTTACAATGAGAAGAGTATCTTTGAAGGTTATTTGTCTTACTCGTTACATGGCATACCTCACGTACAGAATCTGTGTCTGCAGAAATAGCTGTATGCAGAATATGTGGTAGTGTTTACGCAGAGGAGGCTCTTCAAGGGTTTTGTGTCCTTAGAAGCAATGTTCAGGTCATTGTTCCAATCTGGAACTCTAAGAAATGTGCCCATCAGTGGTTTTACAGAGGTATTTCCAAAAGCTTTTTTGAAGACACGGACTTTTTGTACTTGGCCAAATTACTGCCATCCTGGAGAGTACACAGAAGATAGTTTTAATACTCTGACATCAGATGAGAATCCTATTTCAAATCGTAATGAATAAATAGTCTCTCTGAAACTTCTCCTAGCTTTTTCTCCCTTTAAATCAAATTGCTAACAGACAGCCCTAGACACCTGCAAAATCTACAGCCAGGAGGGAGAACAAGCTAAGTCCAAAATTAACTTTCAGAATATTAGCATACTTTTTTTTAACAGAAACATTTTCCTGAACAAGCAGCTCCAGGGCTTGCTCAGTTTGGATTCTGCCACAGAAGTAAGGATATCTTATGATCCTTTGTATCCTCAGAGAGAAGGATGTAGGAAATCTGGGGTTGGACGGATGGGACTCTTTATACCTTGTCTGCATTTCTAACAAAGGCCAAAGTGGAACATGTCTGCTCATAACAACATTTGGTGTCTTTTCCTAGAAGAGAAATAAAGTCCTAATCTTGGTTTTATTGGAAAGCAATATATTTTGTCACTGACCAGCTGATGCACTTTCATGCACCAACGCAGCAAGTACATAACGTATAAAAATTTATTGATTTCAGTGAATTATTAATATGTTAAATTGATAAAATCACTGAATGGTCGAGGTGGGAAGGGACCTCTGGAGGACAACTGGTCCAAGGTACCCTCTCCTCCCACAGGGCTACCTAGAGCCAGTTGCCCAGGACCATTTTCTGGGTGGCATTTGAAGATCTCCAAGGAGGGAGACTGCAGCCTCTGTGGGCAACCAGGGCCAGTGTCACCTTGGGCCTCACAAGCTCTTAGCCTGTCTTCAACTAATTGGAACGGCCACAGCACACACTCGACTAGGGATAAATGGAGCCTCACCAAAGATTTTGACTATAGTATGCCATCCAAGGACACTTCTGTGCATTGAGGGAGCCTCACGCTTGCTTTTGTGAGTAAATATTTCTTCTGAATATCTTCTTGATTGAGACCTCACCCCCTTTTGAGCGAGTGATACTTTTCTGGGTACTGTTTAGTGAGATGTTTTTCCTTTCAGGGAGTGTGTGCACATTTTGGTTCCTCTGAAGGGAGGGTACGATCCCCTCTCTTCTCCAGCCTAAGCAGCCCCAGGTTTCTCAGCCTTTCCTCATCAGACAGACGCTCCAGCCCCCTCATCGTTTTAACGGCCCTCAGCTGGGCTCTCCACTGTGCCCGCACCTCTTGCACTGGGGCCGTTAGCCCGAAGGCGCCTGCCTGTGCTCGGCCCAGTGCGCAGGCGCGGCTCGCGCC
>JANHFX010008056.1:0-33646 GCA_027560015.1 Chloroceryle amazona
GCGGGGAGCGGGAGGTGGTGGCAATGAGAAACAGACACAAAAGGATAGAAGCCTGTTGGTGAAGGGGGGGGGCGGGGGGGGGGAGGGGGGGGTGGGGGGGGGGTGGGGAAATCCCACTGAAACTTGAAATTGAATCATGTAATGTCCTGGCTTTAAAGTTTCTATTAAGTTAGGCAACAAGAAATAAAAATAAATAAATAAAAGAAAGAAAGATTTTCAATCATAATAAAAAAAAACCCTTTTTTTTTTTCCTCCCCCTTTTTTGGGCACACTTGAACTGTAGTCTCTTGAGATGCTTGCCTGACCCAAAGCAGAACAACTGCCAAGATAGTGACACAGAAGAGCGTGGATAAAAGGGATAGAACATAAAAAGAGTGACTCAAAACAACCATGAAATAGAAGCATTTTTTCTTTTCCTGTCATAAAATAACTCTTCTTCCATAAAGCACCTCAAAATGTGGTGACAGGAAAGGGTAGCAGGGCAGCAGGCTTACATGCATTTATGCCCCCACCTCCCCAGCAGTGAAGGCAGGCACAGGGACCGTGGCACTGCCTGATACTGGAGTGACTTTGTGAGTTAACAAATGCTAGAAGCCAGGACTGTAGCAAAACCAAACCAAAACCAATTAAGCAGAAGCTGCAAGTCAAGAAAAATAACAAAAAAAAAAATCAGGAAGAATTAAGGGAAGGGTTGGGGTTTTCTTTTTCTGCCTTCTTCCCCCTTTGTAATTCAGAATAGGCAGCAGATAGGAAATTAAGATTTATTATACTTTTTATTTACAATGATATAAAATTAGAGGAAGCTGTTACCTGTACCTTAAAATACACTGCCCCCCAAAGCTCTGCTTACATGTAGAGATGCATTTATTATTTCCAGTTTATGCTACCTCTGATTTTGTCTTCTGCATCTCAATTTCCTTCTCCTCCCATCAGAGTACATTGTCTTCCCTATACTACACACATAATGAGGCTGTGTCGGATTGTACAATGCTATCTTTTGATGAGGGCTGGTTTATAAATTATACACTAGGTTGCTTGATCTTCTCACACCTTGAGCCCATTTCTTTATTTGCATATTTTTTACACAGTAAATTTCAGCTATTATCAACATTTTTACTATGAACTTATTCGAAAAATCTGTTAGCCTGTATGAACACGTTTTGTAGTATTTTTGTATTTATTCTACAAATTCATAAGCTGTATTTTTCCCTCCGCAATGGCATGAAGCTGGCATTTTTAACCAGAGTGGGATTAAATTTTCTGTGTGATCATGAAGCATTAAAGCTTTACCACACACGACAGTCCCCGGTGACCTCAGCTATGGAATGGAATAACTTTAAGCACGCTCTTCCTTGGAATACTCCCCCCCGCTCCCCTTCTCGTCCCTCCTCTGTTTCTTTTATTAACACTGCCAACCATTTCATACCTAAAGTTTATGCCCCAACTTTCCAGCTAATATCACCTATTACAAGATAAACTAACTGCAGTCCAGATGCTTGCAACATCTGCTGCACTTCAGACCACCTAGTTCTCTTGAAACTCTCTTATCTTCCCTACATATTTTCTTCCCATGATGCTGGGAAAAAGTAAAATTCTGCCATTTCTTAAACTCTAATATGATAATCTCAGAGCAGAGTACGTATCCCAGAATTAGAGGAGGACCATGAGAAAAAGCGAGAGGCCAACACTTCTTGCAAAACTGTGGAATCCCAGTGACTGTAAAATAATAAGTAAGCAATTCTGATTCTGAGTAGGGAGAAAACTACAGGCATCACATAATACTCACAGCTCCATAGGCTTCACCCATCTAAGATGTACAAAAACTCCACGTGTTGGATGGGTACAAATACATGACCGCACAATAGCAAAGTCGTGCCTTTCCCACAGCTCCTGTCCTGTTCCAAAACCAGCTGCCTCGCATCTGCATAACTAAATTCCTGAACAAGTCTACTCTTCACAAAACAGAAAGGGAGGGGATGGCACATCTGTATACACACAAACATCAATTCCACTAAAAGCACGGTTGAGCAGATTTGTGCTCTAGACCCTTCCATCAGCTTCCCCGCCCTTCTCTGGGCACGCTCCAGCATCTCAATGTCCTCCTTGTAGTGAGGGGCCCAAAAGTGAACTCGGTATTTGAGGTGCGGCCTCCCCAGTGCCAACCGTAGTAAACTCAAAGGCTTTATGAAGCTCGTTTACCGGGGTCAAAAGGGGATCTCACAGAAGCAAGTGCAACGCCTCTGTAACGCTACGACAACAGGTAAGAACATGTGGTCCGTATTACTTTTTGTTGCTGTTGTTGTTAATTGTCACTTTAATGCAAATACTCCACAAATCAGCCAACGTACTGAATTATCCATGTAATAATATATTCAAACATTTGACATTTCCATTAATTGGAGGTAATGAAGAAAATATTCTTGTTGTTTGTTGGATGAGACTAAATGGGCTGGAAATTTGAATGAATCAAATATCATTACAACATACACTGTACACCTGCTCATAGCTCTATTGACAGCATGATATTTTTATTAGGTGCATGCACAGCAATAGAAGAACAACTGTCCGTTTTCACACGCATGGGACAGAAGTAAGCGACCAGAGCTCAGTTCAGGGGGGGTCACAAACCACAGAGCTATGACAAGTGCTTAACTAGCCCCCATATGCCTGCACTTAGTCATGACTTCTAATTTTCTAAATTATTTACAGTTTAGTAGGTGCAAAGCTGGTGGAAAATGCCTTTTCTGGTGGCTTGACTGACAGTGTAATTATATTGTGTTTTTGTTTTTAGCACTGTTATGCAGACTCATAATGCTATAAAAACAAAATATGAATGTTATGAGCTTTTAACTTTGACAAGGTCATTCTGAAGCCTACCAAAGAGATGTCATGAACAGCCACAGCCATCATTAGCCATGTCCTGTAAGTACAGCTGTACCTATAGTTGTATTTTGGCAAGACTAAATACTTATTTCTATAAAAATTAAAGATGGCAGTTCTAAAAATAAAGACAATCAGCAGAAACAATCCAGATATTCATCCATTTTAATATTATTTCCGAGAACCGTTAGCAACAATTTGGAATCCTCTGTGCAAGGCTCTATACTTCAGTTAGCTAATGCCTTCCATTCACCACGGAATGGGGGGCCATCCTGGAAGGCAGAGCAGACTGTGATATGCTCCCCTGTGGATGCTGGGCACAATACATTGCTCCTGCAGAACAGTGATCAGGGTGGCCTAGTGGTTTAGGTGTCTTAGCCTTCCTAATGCTAAGGGTCAGACATGTGAAATGTCACTCACGTGCATATGCTGACAGCTCCTAAAGCTGGTACCTACTTTCTGGGTTTTCCCAAAGCACGCGTGGCAGATTTTTGTGCTTGCATCATTTTTGTGCATCTGTATTCTAGGGACCCACACACAGCATCAACATAGACCCTAGCCCACCGTTATGTCTCTTCCTTTGCTATCTTCTGATCTGTCCGTATAGATTCACCAAACTGGGTCCATGGCACATTCCCTTACTCAGCACTTGTGACCTACTGGCCTTTGCCCTAGAAGGAAATATTGTACATTTGGCTGGGTTAACTAAGTCACACTCCATATCTTTATTCACCCCGTTGCCATTTACTCCCGGCAACTGCAACCTTGATTAGCAATTAAAAGACTCAGATCGTTGGTAAATATATTGAATAACAAGTTGTAACAAATCTGGAAGGAATTAATGTCCCCTGAGGCCCGAGCCAGCTGAACTGTAAAGCGATAGCATATACATAACACTCTGGGAGCCAATGAATCTTCTGAGGAACAGGTCCGATTTATTCTTTACTACAAAGACTACTAAGAAGTGAACGGATTTCACTGGCATGTCAATAAAGACAGAATTCCAATAATGGAATCAAGGTGTTATAAAAGCATAAAGAACAAGGGCAAAGTCCCAGTGTGTGGAACAGAAAAATGGCTGCAGTTATTAGGTGACCAATAATTTTCTGTCTAGTGCCTCTTCCTGTCTGCTTATCTAATATTGCAACTTATACTCACGCTGGCAATGCAGGAGAGGACAGCAATGAAGTCAATACACGTGATTCTGGACCCGTGGCCACAAGCGTAACTGCAATAACATCTGAAGAAAATCAAATCCTCTGGGTGCAAATGACTAGTCTAACGCAAAACCAAAAGAGCCAGAGAGTTGCGAAGATGCGATACCAAACGGTATGGAGCAAGCGGGGTCGCTCTTTCTTTGTCCACGAGCACAAAGAAATTGTATTTCTCATTTCCTAACCTGACTGAGGCTTTCGCAGAAGCTTGGTATCTGCTCTGCAGCTCTTACTTTCCCTCTCTTCTTCTTTTTTTTCCTTCTCTCCTTTCTTTTGCTCCTTTACATACCTGCCCCCATGCATTATACATAGAACTGTGCTCAAAATAAAGCCCCTAAAAGAATATCACGTCCCAAGTGTCAGTGAAAAAGAAACAAATACACTTTACTTTAAGATATCTTATTTCTCATTATGCCCAAACAGTTTAAAAAAATGTTCTTCCTATCCACTCCTTCTCATCAACCTAAACCCTATTTTATCTTGCAGAAACACTGCAGGCAAAGCACACGAAGGAACGAATACACAAGTGATAGCAGTAGGACTCAGCTATCAATTTTGGGCTTCCCAGTTGTCTTGTTATAGACAAAGAGCTGTCTATAACAGGCTCGAATGAATGATCGCTCACCAGCGCTTCTCTTAAATGATTTACTATAAGGTAATCTGTTCTAAAAAATGACCTCTTCTATTATCAGGTACCCAGAAAAGCACCATTTCAACTTTGCCGTGACAGTCGATCCCAGGATTCAGCCTGGTACTGCAGTCTGGTAAAGATAAATATGACAGTTCACGCGGAGGCTCACACAACTGCTCCACAAACGTTAGACTACACCAGCTTTGACAGTTCTGCAGAGAAGCCAGTTCCAGCAGTGAACACAAAAGAAACCTCATAGACAACAGATACACCATACCCGGGCGTAATATCTTCAAACCATTTTTTGTAAATAGGTGGGACAGATTAAGAAGCAGTAATATCTAATCTAATAAGTAATATTGCTTGGCATGTGAAAAGAAAATACACATAATAATATCTTTTTTAAATGCTTATTTACCGTAATAATTCTAATAATAGCCATGAAGAAGATGCATATAATTTTTATTGCTATTATATTTTATTTAAGACAGACTAGAAAAAAAATACCAAATGCTAGGCACTTTGTCTTCTCTCCTTCTCAAAGATCAAGCTCAGACAATCACCCTTACTTAGGAAAGCATACACCTAACTTCATTAGGAATACACAGCATAATGATCAATTACGTCCAGCAACAGAGGGACGGATCCTCCCCCAACATACTGCATTCTGGAGAAGTCCGGGAAGCAAATGCCAGAAGGGCACAACTGGGATGACTTTAGTACTAACACCGAGTTTACCTCCAAAATAAGCTGCATAAGCAGTTCTAACTTTCTGGGCACGCTATTACACTGCTGGTAGGGCTGCTGCAGAGTAAACCAGAATAGGTTTAAAGGACCCTTTTCCTCACTTGTGTATGCAGAGAGATTCCAGAAGGAATGCATGGCCGACCGGTGTTACAAAGGAAAGCTGAGATTCATACAATTCAGCTTACTGGTCTGCATACCACAGTCTAAGACATCATTCTGCAAATAAATGGAAGGGAGCTCTCAAACCACCCTTCTATACGGCCATAAACTAGGTACCCGTACCAACTGCCATAAGCTATATCCCCAATGCTGCCCCTTACTAAAACCAGGGAAGCGTGGAGCGACGCCTTACCTCTCGGTAGCACCAATCCCAGTAACTTAAATAACTGTAATTACAATCATAAACCGATGATTTCATAAATCAATACATCCTCACTTCTGTCTCCCACCTTCCTGCTCCTACTAACAGTGATGGTTATTGCAGCCTTTTTTTCAGCATGATTAGATCACACCTTATTCGAAAGCCTTGAGCTGTTCTGCCAAGGCTCACTCAAACTAACATTAACTAGTCCGAAGCTGCAAAGACTTACACCAAATTAAAAAACCCAGAACTTTTGTAACAAAAATCCAGATCCAACGCAAGTTAAGCTGCGCATTAAGATGCTACAATAGTACCCCTACGTAGAGAAAATAACCCCTATCCTATCACAGCTCTGACAACTGTTAGACTCAAAGTGTTTTATAAGTTACTTAAATTTGAAAGAATAAACTGAGGGTAATTTTGGGGAATCATACATGTTACTCTGTCTGCCTTAGCTAGACCACAGTATGGTCATGCTTTAAGCAGAATGGGGTATTGCAATTATGAATGAGAAAATGTTTTTCATTTTGTTTTCCCCTCATTTTGTTTTTCCTTCAGTATCCCTCATACAGCAATCTAAACTTTTTTTTTCTGTGCAAGATGTAGGTGAATGTAAGGGCACCAACAAAACAACTTTTATGTTTGCCATATTTTATATATATTTTTAACTGAGAAGCAGGCCTTATTTTCCCTTCAGTGTAAGTTTTAGCTCCGAGAAAATGAAACCTGTGTATCATAATAGAACTGAAGGTCGGGAGGTTATTCAGCTTGCTGTGGCAAGTAGTGTTGATCTAAATCACAACCGCCTGATCAGTGGTACTCACACAACAGGAAGAAGTGGAAGGGAGGTTGCAGAGAGCCGCTATCAGGTTACTTCTGTCTCAGACTTTGAAATCATTTTCCTACCCCTACAGCTTTGTTTCCTTTATAATGTTAATCAACTGAACTGCCAAGGAAAAAAAAAAAAAAAAAGATAAAGAATGCCAAGAAATGGCATAGGTGTCTTCTACTACATAAATGGAGGTCTTCCATCTCCTTCCAAAGAATAATCTAACTGAAAATGGCTTCCTAAAGCATTCACATTTTCCAGCTATCTTAACGTTTTAGTCCACAATGAATCTTGTCCATCAAATACCATTCGGGAGAGCAGTGACTCTGCTCTTCTCATCCAAAGGCACTTGGTTCTGTTCCTCCCTTGTGGTGGAAGTGCTCTTGCAGTCATGTGGTGAGGTAGGGAAGGTATCCAGCTGAAAATGACAGCAGCAGGAAACGGTTACATTTGGGCTGGGTCAGTTCACCGACTAAGGCTGTAATGTGGCTGTGGCTGAATTTCTGTAGCCTGAACAGAGGGAGGGAAAGATGTCTGTTAAGTGACATATGGGACTGCAGTGGTTCCTGCTGAACTGAACTGATAATGGAATTATGCTGTGAAGTATCTCCATCAAGACAGGCCATAGGTCAGAAGCTAAGCATCCTTTCACTAGCCTGGAGCGAAGCCATTGAGAGAAGGGCAACAGAAGCACTCTCCTAGTTAAATCACTTCAAAGAAACCCCAGCCATCCTCACCTGGTCCTCAAAACATCGAACATATAAATATGACTACGGTAACTAAATAAATACGAGTGGTGAAGACTGCTCTTATTTATAAAGTGTAAGATCCCGTGGGCAAGCCTGCCTCGAGAGACCCCCGTGTGTCCTAAAGCAGGCAAAGGTCAAAGGCGAGTCACGTCACATACCATGGCAACAACCAGGTAACAACTGCGGATTTTACAGCGCGTTTGCCATCAGCTGCGCTCTGAAAGTTTCACCTCCGAGGTAAGATAGTATAATTTACATATGGAGTATCAGACAGATCCAGAGATATTTTTACAGAGCAATAGTAGAACAATTTTGCATGAACTACGGCCTAAATTGAGGAAGGAGGGAAAAGGTCAATAAACAGAATGAAAGTCTCCTAATTTGATCCATTTGCTGACAACAAACACAGATTGGGCAAACTACCAGGCAACTCCAACAGAACTAGCAAGGTTAATGGAGCTGCTGCTATAACATATTGTAGATCTAGTAGTGTCAGTGGCGATAGTGGTAATGTTGTAAACACAGTTTGTTTTCCATCTGGTGCGTGGTATATGCCCTTGATAAAAGGGTGATGTATTATGCATTTCTTTTCTCCTACATTTATTTACTCCTAAAAATGTACAATTATTTTAATAGCCATATACAGAGACAGAAATTCTGCTTTTAAAGAATCCTTAGAAAAGATTTCCCTAATTAGGTTAAGGACAACACTGAATCAAAAATATTCTCCTAATAAAGATGTGGGCGGGGGGGTTTCTCCATTCGAAAAGTAACAGTTCAACTACGGCAGTTGGATACCCTCAGAGAGGTTGATGTGAATGCTGCCTAACTCTGGAATGAAGAGTGATAATATTTTACATTTATATTCATCCTGAACATTTTACAAATTACAGAAAGGACAATTTTGAAGCTATTAATTAAAACTACTAAAGATCTATGTTCCAAGGCAAATTAAAATCAATGGAAAAGTCTTACCTTCATTGCAATTGACTTTGGATCAGGCCTTGAGAGATCACTAACACAAAAATAAAGTACCTTTCAGTAGCACTTTGTGCTGCCACGCAATAGTTGGGAATCTCGGATTCAACTTCATCCTGTACTCTTAAGGATACACGCTGCTGATCATGTCATTTTAATTCTCTTAATCAATGTTTTTAACTAATACTCTGTTGAAGCCTTGATCTGAAATATAATCACTCTTTTCATCAAAATATTTACAAGAGCAAATGTGGAGCCTTGAAGATTCATGTTTGAATTGTGCATGGTATCTATGGTTACAATGTATTATAGATGGTAAGGAACAGTAACACACTGTGTGAAATAGAACTGCCATCAGAAAGAAGGTAAGACAGCCTGAAGGAGGTAACACAATGCCTAGAGAAATGATGTGTATATCGGAGCAAGGTGATTAGAAGGAATGAAGCAAAAGGGGAGGGAAATGGCATGCAAGTAGGCATATGCTGCCCTTAAAGATGTATGAGATAGAACTTCTGAGACTGTGAAGTGGCCATGAGGACAGGCCTACCGTAAGGTATGAGCTATTTAGGAAGGCAGGGCAAGGTGGCTTGCCATTCCCCCGTGATCCAGTCTGCTGCTTTCTATGTCTGACATGACACCTCTCCTCTCCCTTTGCTTCCAACGCCAGCGCGGGTACCGGATCGTGTGCTGCTGAAGAGGAATGGCTGCCTCTGTCATCGAGAGAACAGTGAGTTGGGCTTTACCTGCTGTGAATCCTGTTAGCAAGACCATAAGGTTGCCAACAGCAACGGCTAACCAAAATGTCTGAAACTTGCTGTAGAAATGGTTGGTTGAAGCCTACTCTCTCTTGGAAGCACGCAGTACACAATTGCATGTAAACATCTTTTAAGTCACCAAGCTCTAAGTATTACTTTGGTTTTACATTTTCAAACACTTCGAAGAGAATCATAGAATGAATCATAGCATCACAGAATTCATTTGGTTGGAAGGTACTTTTAAAGGTCATCTACTCCAAGCCCTCTGGAGTGAAGCTGGGACATCCTGGACTAGATCAGGTTGCTCAGAGCCCCATCAAGCCACTTAGTTCTGCTAACACCCATTGTGAATAAACTCTACAGAAGGACAGTTCAGTAAGCACCCGCCCTTCATAGCTAATGCCCAGTACCTGGGAAGAAGCACAACAAATTTGCAGCTTTTTCACAGGCAGGAGAGGAGTACTTTTTTAAAGAAACTATCACATTGTATACCTTTAAGTTTATGTAATTCCATATGATTACCTGGGTGCTACACTCAGAAGTTCTGAGCTGCAGAAGTTCTACAATACGTTCTGTTTCAGCACCTAATACTTAAGGAAGACAGATGTGCTGTTTCTAACCAAAAGTTTGTTCATCAGCCTAGGGACTGTAATGAGCAAGCAAGAGACTGCCACACGCATGCTGAAGCTAACGCTGCACTGGTCCCTGCTTCTGACCCTCAAAAAGCTTCACAAGGTGGCTTTGCTCTACCTTCCTCTGATGGTTTCCCCTAATTTGGAATGGAAACCAAATTCTCTGCTGGTTATTTCACTCAAAAACACCAGAGAAAATATATGGAGAGAAAACACTGAGCAAAAGTCAAGAGATAACAGGAAAAGGCACAGGAAGGAGGGACAAGGAGATTTTCCAGCTATTGCTTCCACTGTTTTTGCACAGAAGTTGATACTTTGCATGCATAGGATGTCTAGAAGGATCTGTTCTGATTAAACTAGGCAAGACTTCATGTAAATGGCAAAGGATATCACAGCAGGTCTTGTATTTTATATGTTTTCTCCTTAATCTGAAAAACTGTTTCTTCTTCAGCTTGAAAACCCAGGAAAATAATTTCTTAGTGACAGTCATTAATCTATGTAGATACCAATATATTTGGAGAAGTAGACTTCTGGTTTAAGTTACAGCATTTATATTGCCAAATATATTCAATACAGTATGAGTGACAGACAAATGAACACAGTAAAGGTAAAAGGCATAAACAGTGCAAAGATTAATTCTATCCAATCTGTACTACTAGCTGGGGCCTGCGTTACCTCAAACGCTGCACTGCAAAATTGTAATGAACTTGCTTCAAATCAGAGGTACAAATTCAATTTCAGGAGCCGAGTTTTCACTCTATAACAATCCAGAACATGAGTTTGACCACTTCTTAACACACTGGGACCACTGAGACAAACAACTCGTACTATTAAACATTCTCAGCTAAAAAGAAAAAATATTATTTTTTTCTTTCTGAAATACAGATTTGGTGACAACTTTCGTTTCTCAGAGAAATGGAATCTGGATTTCTCCACACCCAATCCCTGCCAAGCATTTTGTTATGCACTAGTATTAAAATCCTAGCTTTTCCAGTTCTGCATTTGACAGTTCACTTCTTTTAAACACACCACACACCCCCAACTCCCCTTCAGGGAAGCAGAACTGAAAGAAAAACAAGTTTCAGATAGTAAGCATCACTCTTCCTAGGCTATTTTTCCCACTGGAGAAGGTGAAAAATACAAGTGCAAAAGTTATATATATAATGTGAGTGCAGTTGGAAAGAAAGGGAGATTTAAAAAGGAGAGAAAGGCTGATGTTAAAAAATTTCTCTAATATCCATATTGAAGTGGCAAAAAAGTGGAAACCGATTCAGTGAAACTGCAAATGAAACATCTTCTGAGTTCTCTCAAACACTGAGTACGCACTAACAGAACAAAAAGACAGTGCAAAAAATGAGTTCCATTTGACTGTATTGCCTCTGTTTAGTTCAGGTTTAGAGGAGAAAAAAAATTCAAATATGGCTGGGTTGTTCATTATATTTCTTACTAGCTAGAAAGTGGTAGAACTGTTTTGAAGTAGCTTTTGAGAGGAGAATATTATGAGTGGCATCACTTTCTTAACTGAAAGATCTGGATCTAAACTCTAAAGTCACCTTTAAATTTTTAAGGAGTATGTTATACAGGCTTGTTTAGCTGAGAGATTGAGTTTTCTGGCATTTAATACACATTTTTCAGAAAATCTTTGAAAATGTTCCATTTTTACTGTTAGACCTAACGTAAAAAAAGATTTTCTACTAAGAAGCTGGAATAGGAAGAGAATTTCTCAACAGTGCTACTCAACATGACTGACAACAGCACCCTCCTCCCTCCTTTTTATAAGAAGTGTGTAGATTACAGCAAAATAACACGAATGCAAATACGGTGTGCAAACTGTGGTATTGTTTCAGCAAACTGCTCACACGAAAAGCACACCGCTCATCTCGGAAAGGTATCAGCTATACAGAAGACAGATTTAGGTTATATACACACCGAATTCTATACCTGCAGTGGCTACGCTACAAGTGCCAGGAGTCAGCAGCAATGATTAGGAGTATATGGCACTGGAGCTCTTTAAGCAACTAAGATAAATACACTCATTGTAATAGGTTACTGTTCACACACAAAATATCCATTAGCTTTTGACCTGATGAGCATGTAGTTTGAAATAGTTATGACAGAAAGCATAAAGAAGATGCAGTATTATCATTATTATTATTACATAGCAAAATGATGCTTACTCAGTTACAGGACCCTGACAAGCACAGGAGACAAACCTGTACTACCTGAATTCATTAGTCCTTTTACTTATGATGTCTCTCTAAACACATGATTACAGTAAATTACACCACTTTTCTCTAACTCCTTGTGATGATGCACTATCATGCCCTTGTCGTGCATGATGCAGCTGGCTAGGATACCATCCATTTCCCCTAAAACCCATTTTCCTTTCCATCCTCCGTTCCCCACTCCTGCTTTTACACAGAAAGTCAACTAGCAATGACCGGCTTGTGTGAAAATACTATTGGAAAACAACTCCTGATGTCACAGAATTGTTTTTTTTAATCAAGAGGGGATAGTTAGCTGTTTCAATCACCTTAGCAATATAAAATATTCCTGTGTGTTTAAAGCCTCTGTATCTGAAGTGTATAAGCTTGCTCATTATTCAAAGACTGAGAATCCAAAAGATTAAAACTGCTCATGACTTGTATCTTTAAAAACCACGCAACTCCAAAAACTTTCATGGTTTTAAACATGATAACAGAACAATCTGTTTTCATATCTGAATTGAACCTGTAGACATGTTAATTCTGTGTGTTTATATATCACCTAATACAATCAGATGTTTTTATATCTAATTGCACTTTCTACTGCTACAGAACTACTAATTTTCTCCATGTTGAAATACTAAGGGATGAGTGGAAGTGATTAAGTTAGGTTGCATTTCTCATTCCATATTTAACATTCACAGCACTCAATGGTGGTATTTGGCATCTTAAATATGCCTAAATTCAAGTACTTCTGGAATATTATTTCCAACATTCTTAGTTGTCAAGTCAAGAGTGCAGTAACTGCACTGTAAAACATGCCCAAACTACAACTGCCTATCTCGGTTGGATTCCTACATGGATCCAATACAGCTAACTATAATTTATAAGATAGGTATTACTGTCCAGAACTTAAGACTTCCAACAGACAGTCAATTACACTTCTGCATTTGAACAGCCTTTTCACACTGCACTAAGGAACCACACGTAAAAAAGTCCAAAGGTATTTTCAGAGAGCCGACACAAAGTAAGCATTTCATGATGTAACTTTGGCTGTATCACTGCAGGAAGCAAGCAGCAGTCCCTGTCCTGCTGCTAAAATAGTGTCATTGCAACAAGAATTCTTTATCCATAGGCTATCTTAATTTTCCTCAAATTATTTCCAAGAGCAAGGACGGAAAAAACAAACCTGAAATATTCTCATGTGATCACCCTCTTTTTACCAATACATTAAGTTACTTGTTCCATTTGGTACATACTGATTTGCCTTCCACTTCTATTTTCACTTGTCTTCTGACAGCTGCCCAGCTTTAGCTAAACAAGAGCGACATCTACAAAGTTTAGATCTAAATAACTGCACCTCGTGCAAACACACACCGCGCTCCATCTTCTCCATACAATTCTACATCAGTTTCCCGTTCCAGGGAAACTTCTCCAGCAGAAGGACAGTGCACCATTTTTGTTGGATATGTAACGTCCTGTAACTCTACCGTAACTAATGGAAAGCCTCTTCTGGGAAAGTGAGTGGGGAAGATGTTCCTGTACGGTATGTGATTTCCAGACAATCATCTGTTAATTTTTTAATGCATCTCTTATTTTGATTTATAATTGTAGTGAAAGATATTTTATTAATCACTTCTCATTTATGCTCTCTGTTATAAGCAAAACCAACCATAGCTCTTTAAAAGGACCCTTTTCCATGCATTCATTACTGTGACACAAAGAACGTTACGCTCTGAAACTGCTCCACCTGCATTAATCACAAGTGTTACCTGGGATGTCGGGGGCATTTGTTTTACACCTTTTTTAGGTTAGTCTAATACAATCTTGAAGCTGAAATACTCTTCTTCCACTCTAACATTTTAGAACCGGTACTTTTTCAAAGCTTAATTAACACACGCTGCAAATTATTCACCTGTAAACAACTGTGGGTCTTGTATTTAAAAGTTCTTGACAACAGGACTCCTTGAGAGTTTGATAGATCTTACAACTGCTTATTAAAATGAATACATTCTAGATTAGTAACACGTACATTCTGCCACTGACTATACTGGAAAAAAGACTACAGCAAGACTCACAAAATATTATTTTTCTTTTTAAATTATCGTATTTCTTTATTTCTTCTTTCTTCAGTTTCACATAAGTCTTTAACTACTCCTTTAGACTACAGTCATTTGAAAGGCTGGTATTTTCTGTAATGTTTCTTTTATAATTCCCAGAATATTTCCTGTTTAGATTTCTACTTTTCGTGGAATCAAGTAATCACAAATATTCAGTAATATACACATTTATATCTTTACTTCTCAGTTTATCTCTGATTCTTGGATCAACAGCAGAGTTATTTAATGAAAAACTATCTTAAATAAGAACTATCTGTCACAAAGCTGTCTACACTCATACTCAACCATATTTTATTCCTTATGTAGATAATGTCAGGGCTTGATTTTCCAACAGTGCTAATAATCTTAAAGATAACTCTGAATTTTATTTGCTATCTTTACTGTGATGACCTTCAATGACACAAATGGTTATACACGTCTTCTGGATTGCAAACTTCTGCCTGCTAGGCACTGAGGTATAAACACTTTCTGCGTAGTTTGTGATCATTATCTTGGTTATTTATTTTTAAATATGCAGTTCTTGGAGATTTGTGCTTCTCCTGGAGTTCTTCAGAAAAAGTGTCTGCATTAACATCACAATGACAGTCCTAAACTTCTGGATACACACAAGCATTTAAACATAAATGCCAGATAAATGCATGTCCAACATGCAAGTCAGATTTGAAATGTTAATAAAGTTATTTTGAGTGCACCTTTTTTTATTTGGCTTGCAAAAGGGTAGATGGGAGGAGTACTAGAAACCTCAGCATGTCTCATTAGGCGACTGATGGGGTAAAATTGCATCCAACAATATCTGCAGTACTTAGTAAGTGCCACTGATCAAAGAAAGATCACCCTTTCTGCCAGTTACATCTACTGCTGGACTCTGCGTAAAGATGAAACTAAAACTGCATCTTCTAGGAAATTGACTCCTAGAAGCTTGTGAACTGACATTAATACCATAATTCAGAGATTATTCTAACTCATGGAGAAGGTCTCTGGATTTTGTTGACCTAGAGCACTTACGGGAGCAGTTCCACAATAGGCTCAAACTCAACTAGGAGTACCCAAAGCTGCCGTTATCTGCTCCTCCATACCCTCTCCCCCCTGCACTGGCAACACTGACTGCAGGACTGCACAGTAACATCGCACTCAAACCTATTGCTACAGCAAAAACATTGTCCTTCCAGTTTCTGAATGACAGGCTTGTCTAGAGGAAGGGGGGGCAGGAGTTTTTCTGGTGGTGTTTTTCTTCTTTCCTTCCTCTGATTGGGCTACTGCACCCTTGCAATTGCCAGTGTAAGTCGACAGAAGAAATATGGGGTCAGAGGTGAGGAAATCAAAACTGCCTTTCTGACTACAGCACGGGCTCAGAATGGTCTACGCTGATCTTGAAACGACACCTAAAGCGCTCTCTGCCAAGATATTCATGCATTCATTTCTATATACCATTTCTGTTGCTTTTCCTTTCAGGTACTTTTTGGATGTGATAGATTATGCTTTCAACAGCTACCACGCTACCGTATTAAATCTTAGAACCATTGCAAGAAAGAAAATATATATAAAAAAAAAAAGAATAAAAATACGAGCTTCAAAGGTTAGGCATGGAATAATAAATAGAAGAAATTACATTCCCACTTTCTTGGTGTTTCAAACATGTTGTTTTCCACAGGCAAACATAAGAAAGAAAGGTCACGATGTTCTGACCTCAATGTTTTTTTCATCTGCTTCCTTGCATTCCCAGAGTTCTTGTCCTAGCTATCAGTGTGAAGTGTCACATTCATTTATTCTCTTCTCATTATTAAAAACTAAGTATTTTGTGCAAATAGCAACCTTCCCAACATCAGGGTGCACTCATCCCACCTTGCAACACTAAGGGTCAAAAAGTCACTTCTAGGTGATAGGCAAATTAATTCTTGAAAGCTTGCCTCTGCCTACCTGAAAGTAGGGGGTTTAAAGTCAATTCTATCATACGTTTTAACCATTCCAGAACATTCTGCAATACAGTTCCTTACTCCATCTGTTGTGGGAATTCAGAGGGGCTGCATCTGCTCTACTCTGCACAAAGCACTTTGTTTGGAACAGGAATGGGTATTTACTGCTCAAATCTGCGCACGGACTTTAAAGCAATTAGATAGCGGCCAGTGGGAGGTGCCAGTGGGAGGAATTTGAGTGGGATCCTAGGTGTCCCTGTCGAGTCCTATTATGAGGAAACACTTTGAATGGGCGACATCTACAAACAAGAAGCTACTGGATCCCTTGGCTGGCAATTGTGTGTTCCGTGCCAGGAGAACATTTTCATATTGTCAGCCAACAAATTTTAAATGACACGTGTCCTTAAATTCTGTTCTCTCTTTAATTAACTTTTACCCAGTAGTTTGCAAAAAATCAATAGTGCTACATCTCTCCCCTTGTTGATCCCATTATAAACTGATGTGGCAAAGACTTATTACCAATCCTAAGTGCCTCTTTTCTGCAAAGGCTGAACTTCCTAATGCATTTTGCATCTAAAACCAATCTCCACAGAAAAAACAATCCCCAACAAAACACACCAAGAATCCTCACGTCTCTAAGTGCACTGAGTGCATCACAAAGGCGCTGTGCTAAGACACAAAAATGTTTTCATCCTGAAGTCTTCAGAGCATCAAATTAATCAAGTACAAAAGTTCCAAACAATTTTTCCTTTGCAATATATATTCTGCACTCTAGATAGAAAAATAAGCATCTTACTACTTACCAGTCTTCTGCTCTCTTCAAGACTGGTGATTATTCACTCATTCAGTAACTCTAAAAAAGAGGAAAACAAGAAAGCTTATTTTAGGTGTTGTCAAGGTCAAGTTTAAATTGATATAAATATTCAAAGTGCAGCAATTTTCACAAGTATTTAAACAAAAAAAAAAGGTGTTAACAGTGTGCTACAAGTTCTCTCATAACCAGAATCACCACAATAGATCTGAACATGTCTGTGCAAGAGAACATCTGTTTCTCCACTGTTCTTTATTAAGTCTCTCCAGTCCTTAGGTACAGATTCATCTACATGTCTTTTCCTTGGGGACTCAATGCAGGTATGCCTCACAAATTAGAGCTATCTACAGTTTTATATTTCCAAAATTCATAATAATGGAAATAAGAGTTCAGAGAGTTTAAAAACCAAGGATCGCGACTGCATACATTAAAAATATTTTTATGCCATTTATGCTTCTCTGGTGCTTTCTTCACAAAAGTAGAAGATGCAGCTCCTGCCTAACTCTGAGTCTCTGGCAGTTATAGACAAAAGTAGTTTTTTGTAGGTAGGTAAAAAGGGTAAAAAAAAAAATTCAGAACACATCTCACAGGAAAAAAACCCCAACCCAACATCTATGTATCTTTATAGGAAGTCCAAACTAGTTTTTCACACCAATTTGGCCGAAATGCCAAATATATATATACACAAATATACATTATCCTTATCTATTTCTTTTACAACTTAATTTTCTTTCCTAATTTCTCTCATCATAAAAATATCATTAGAGAATTTCAAGCCTAAGTTAATGACCAAAAGCTTCATACACAGCTTCATTTAGCTTAGATATTGAGTGCACTGAGAGCTACCTGCTCTAGCTGTTGTGAGGACCGAAGGGAACGCTTTGGGTTGCTTTTAAACCTTAGTGCTCCCCACAAATGGCGAGCTGACAGGAATCGCTTTCAGTGACAAGAAGGCTGGCAAAGCTACTTTTATTTCCTACAAAAATGTAAAGTAGCAGCAACAAAGAACCGCATTTAAAGAGTCCAATGAATTTGCATACAATACTCTGTTCTGAGGCAATTAAGAGTTTCATTTACAGCAGCTTGTTACCAACGTAGTGCCAGCAGTGTTTATTAATTAAAAGGTGTTTTTTCATCCTTAGCTCCTCTGTGAAGCAAGTGAGAATTAGCCTACTGTTTCTGGTGAATTACAGTTTCCTAATCATTTAAAAAATGAGGGTGAGTAGCTCTGCCACCTATTTGCCCTGCAAACATTCTGCCTGTTCTACACACCAGAAATTCTGACAGCTCTCTTTCAGAGTGCCTATACATTATTTTAAATATTTCTGTTCAGATTTTGAATTATTTTGTACATCTCCCAGAATCTGTGCTGGTGTTCTTTTAAAGCAACTCTGCTCTTTGCTTTCAAAAGAACATGTTGTTTTATTCCCCTAAAGAAGCTCAGAACATCAAGGAAAACAACATCAAGTGATAGTGGGTTCAAACATATTTCTAATCTTTACAACCCTTCAGTAGTTACATTAAAAAAGTGAGGGATAATTTATTTCTGATGAAACAGAGTTGCTCAGCTTTCTGCTAATAGGATCCTCAGGGCAAAAGGGGTAGGGAAAGCACTGATAAAAGAAGAGAGCTTCATTTTACTGTTTTTTCCTAGTCTGGAAACAATAAATTAGTAATAGTGTTTACTCTGATTATCGTTGATTTAGGATAAATTGTTCTCATTTAGCAAATGGGGAAATGAAATTCAGTGCTCAAGGGACTGAGAATATATATCTATGCCAAAGGCTACAACTGAAGACACATTTGCAGACCCATTCTGAATTGCTAGATTAATTCCAGTCATCGCTGATAGTAGGGATGCTGATATTCTAGGACCGTTTACCAGTTTAATGATGCACCTCAGTGCTCCTTTCCCTTCCTCTCTTATTTGATTCTGGCCTCTCCTCATGCCCATCATGAAACATTTTGGGGGTTTTTAGTTTGTTTGGGTTGTTTGGTTTTTTTTTTTTTATTTTGGGGGGGTTTTTCTTTTTGGTTTTTCTTTTAGTCCCTGAAGGGTCACTAGCTTTTAAGTTTCTCCTCCCTCTTTTGGTAAAGAGAGTACAATTCTTTCTCAGCAGTACACACCTATGTTTGGATACTGCTCATCCAAAGTTATTCAACAAGCCAATTCTTGTCCTATTTAAACAAACAAATACCAAAGTACTGCTCAGAAAAGGCATCAGAAAGCAACAGGAACACCGTTACTCAGCCCAGAAGATAGCAAGGACTAAAGGTACTAATAAAAGTGGTTTCATTTCTTCAAAGGGCCGTATTAGCATCATGCTTCCTATGCTTGAGAATAATGAAAGAGGATATCCAACACAGTAGCGAAGCTGACGGCATACTGCAAAAGCTTCAGGCTAGAACTGCATTTCCTCCTATGGAAGTATCACCATTTATTATCACTTATTAAAATTTAATTTTATGGAACATCTTTAAAAGGTCATTTTTTAAACAGGAGTATTGTAGCCAGCAGTACCGACAAGTTAACCGCTTTATGAACACAAATCTTCACAGATTTGTTGCTTTGAATTATTAAAGATAAAACAGAGATCTGATTAATTCAGCTTTTTTAAATATAACCCCTCTAATTTATTGTTCTCCTATTTAACTATCACAGCCATTTGCTTTGTTTTGCTTTCTCCTGATAAATACTTTGATCTTTAAAAATCACATTCAGTTACTACGATGACGCTTGACTATGTATTCATTACCTCTCACGGTAGTTACCGTATTCCGAGATGGCACGTACATTAATGTTTTAGTCACTCACTATTTCCATAGCTACTACCTTTATAATTTAAACATCATGTATGGAAGCGATGACTTCTGCAAAAGTCAACCCAAAGGCCAGTTTAGAAAACCAGAAATAAAGGATACCTAGAGCCTCCCAAGTGACCAGTAGGCATACTGCAATGGCATATTCATTATTTCAATTGGCATATTCAGTACAATTTGATGGTGTTTAGAAATGCATTCTCTTACTCTATTTACAGGGTATCCCTGCTTCCTACAGAAGCTATCAATGCACTTGATAGGTGTAGTTGACCCTTTTTTTTTTTTCCTAGTGAGAATGGATTACAAGTACATAGATGATCTGTGTTAAAAACAGAAATTTAAACCTGAAAGTCAATTTCTTTACTGCTAGTTTACAGACAGACTTGTGAGCTGTAACTTGTCCTGACAGCTTCTCTGCGTTGCTATGAAGATTGTGCTAACTGGATGTTGTCAATGGCTTTCAGCACCCTCGATTATGGTTTTTAAATCATTAGAGAATAAGACAGTGGGATACGTTGCATATACTTCCAAGTGCCTATGTTTTTACTTATAAAATTGTTGACAGTCTCTTTGGAGAGTCTTCCTTTTGAAGGACCTTCCTTTTCAAACTTGGATTTTTAACAGAACAATGCAACTGTACGTAACAACAACATTCTTCTTATCCGCACTAACAACTGAAAGAGTGGAGCACACATTGTTCTTCTCTCGATGAAGCACCAGCTATAACCTAAACTGAGTGGGTATTTGTACTATGGTGCTAGACTGGCTAGCAGAGGCCAGGAAACACTGTGTTTCCACAGTGGGAAAAAGGAAAAAGCCAGAGTAAGAGACATACCAGTGCCACCGAACAAATCATCTGAGAAATGTGACCTATGACTCATAATTTCATGTCCCTCCAGACGCACAGGCTACAAAAGGAATCTTTTAAATATTTAGAAAGCCGTTTCTTAAAATTTCAGGATGAATTTGCAAATATGGAAAAAAAAAATTACTCATCTGTCTTCATCAGGTGATTAAAGATCACCTCCTAAAAGCATGAGTAAATTGCTTGGGATGTGCCTTCACCACCTTCTCAGCCTCACAACAATGTACATTTTAGAAGGAAAGGGAAATATACCAAGATTAAAAGAAAATCAAATACAACTTAAAACAGACAAGCCCTACTACCAAATAAAGCCTTCCTTCTAGGATACTCAAGTCAGACATACAGAATAGAATGTAATAGTAATTATCACATGTGGAAACTAAAGAACATTAAGGTTGGAAGGTGTAGGTATCATCATCATCTGTTCAATATGATTAACAGACTTACACAACACAATGCTTAAAGATGTCTCAAAGCAGAGACCCATCTCTAACACATGCACGTTCCTAACTTTCGGCGACTAGTCTTCAAAATACAGCTTAGTTCTAAACTACCTGCATCTTTTATTTTCAAGTTTTCCCAGGGTTCTAAGCATGTACTTCCTTGTCACATTCTCAAGGTTTGGGCAGGACTGCAGTTTCAAATCTCATAAATGTCTAAACCAAGTAGAAATTAAGGATTTCTCTATCCAAGTCTTCTCAGATGATCAATCCCAGAATTACTTTCAGCATAGATTTCAGTCAGGGATTCACCCAAAATGTTTTAGCAACCAACATTTTAATGCACAGTCAGAGACTACCCTGAGAATAATACAGCCTAGCTAGCAGTGGATACACACACAAGAGTATGGGATGCCTGGATTAAATCTTTTCCTTAGACTGACCAGATTCAAACTCCAGATATCGAGCTGCTGCCAGGAGCTGAGAGCTGTATGAGCTACTCTTATGGTAAACACATTAAATCCTTGAAACTGAAGGTATTCAAGGCTGCTGCAAGTACTGCAAGATCCCGTAGGTCGTGTGACTCGATTTCTACTCCTCAGAATGCTTCTGCGTTTTCTACAGAAATTATAGTGAACTTGTTCTGAAATGAATGCTGGAGGTAGGCATATTATTAAATACAGCTACTGCTATATCTTACTGTTAAGTGGCATCTGTAGATGCAAGTTTTCGTCTTCTAAGTAAAGGCAAGTTCAAAAGGTGTGAGAAAACCTGCTCTACTAAGAAATCTGGTTCCACAGAAACATTAAAAACACAGGATATTTATGTTTCAATACACTTTTGAGACCACAGGCTTTAACTAAGCTGCAAAGAAATATCCAAGCAATTATGCCTTTATATACCAAATGATCACCAGAAAGAGATTAAACTTAATAAAATTATTTTATTCTATTACACAAATATTTTCCGGTACGGTTGGTTGAATTTAGACATTCTGGTAACAGGCAACAGCCTTCATATGCCTCACCAAATTCTAAACTACCTCTAAAATGTAGAGTAGAAACAGATGTAAATCTCAACTGGGGGGAGGTGTGCGTGAGACACAAGGCTTGCGCTGAGGTGCTCTAATTTTTATAAAATAAAAATTGTAAGACTAAAGTTCTGAACCAGACTTCTTGGAATATGGTGCAGAGCAAGACCTTTAACTGCACAGCAACAACAGCACGTTCACATAGCAACATGACTAATGTATTTGACTCTAAACTCATGTCTTCCATAAGGCCTCCAAAGTTTTTTCAAGGTACTTGCACCCTATTGGTAGTACATCATTGACATGACCAGCCTCGTGGCAAGAGAAGCCCTGCAAAGGCTCTGAAAAAACAATTTCCACAATAGCCTCTCTGCACAGGAATTAGCAAAGCGGCCTGAACACACTGACAGACAGAGAGTTTTTGCTCGCATCATTTTCCGATGACCTTACCTGTTATTTCCATAAAATCTTTTACATGTATATTTTAAAGGGCCTTTTTTTGACCAGGGCAGATGGTTATGGAAAGTATAGGAATAGGAAACAAGAATTTCTGTCAGGAAGCAAAAAGTCCTTTCAAGATGCAGTTTGCAAACTCACCCTTGTTTGCTCTATACTGTCTATTTTTAAAGCAGTGAACAAATCATCTCCAGTACCATGGAAATAATCAACAGAGAATCAAAACCTGGAGTTTCTACAACAGCACAAATCAAAAGCTGTTGGAATCCAATAGCTGGAGCCTGTCTCATTATTTCACCATGCTTTGATGTGCTTTTCAGCCACATATCTTAGAGAATTACTTGCAGATATGTCTATCTACAAATTCTGCATTGCTTACACATTACAGTCTCCAACAGAGATAAATACTGTAACTGAGTTCTCATTTTCAAAGAAAAAAGCAAAAACAGAAACCCACAAATTTATTTTTTTCCCCCTTATCTTCCATTAAGCACAAAATCCTGTAAATAGAGGAATTGAAAATCAGCTGCATCTAATAAAAGAATCAAGTTTGTTATTGACTTTTAGCTGGTAGTTTCCATTAGATTATCCATCATACTTTTATTATGTGATCAACTGCCTAATTAATTTTGTACTTGTGCATTTAGGCAGAGTATTGCAAGTTTCAATAGGGCTTACTATAATCCTGCACCTGTAGCCTCAGAGATTTAGAGGGCTCTCCATCAAAAGTTTATACTGTGCCTATAATCATGTCAGCTGGAGTATAGTTCCAGCTATTCAGGCTGTTGAAATATAACAGTATTTATTTTCTGAGGCACTAGAAAATTTGCATCTGTGGTTATGCGTCTTTGGACTTTAATCAGATCAAAGTCACTGAAAGATATTAAGAGAGTTAGCTACAATATTTTTCTCAGACACTGTTTTGATTTTCCCTGCTTATCTAGTAATATGAACAGATGCAATCACGCTATTGTGTAATGAATGTTGATTGCCAACAGTATTTGATTTTGCAGCCATTCTGTAGTGATAATTAAAGATAACTTGATATCCTATACAGTGATAGTTAAAGATTGCTTTCTGTGCATTATTGTAAAATGCCACAGAGCACGTATGTATTTTCTACCATTTTTTGTCTGGCACGCATTTCAGGGTAGAAAGAAGTCATGACTCATGATAACAAAAATATTCAGATGCAAATGAACATCATCTTTTCAAAATTTGTGTTGTTGATTTCTGATTTGCTGCCGGTTTGTGGCTTTTACATTAAGTGAAGGGTTAGTACTTTATGATGCATTAGCTGTAACTTGATGAGAAGGAGAGGAAATGGAGCAACGTGGAAGCTGTACTACTCCCAGGCCTCCTCTAAAGAGTGCTGTAGCCAATGGTAGTCCCTTCTGTGATTGCAATGAGCTCCAGATAAGGCCCGCATGCCGCAGACATATAGACGTTTATTACACCATTCAGAAACCTTAAGAGGGAAACATCTAAATACACTTTTTCCAGTAATAATATTTTCAAAAATTCAGAATTTCATACCATTATAGTTTGGGCCAAAGCTTGATGTTCAGACTAAACTGTACAATATCAAAATATAAGCTTATCAAATTTATAATATGTAAAATATGTCAAATATTGAAGTATAAAATAGCTCAGTTGAAGCTGTCCCCTTCTCAGCAGTAGCCAAGGGAACGCATGAATAGCCTCAGACTGTGGAGATTTAGTAATTTTTATTTGATTATTGTTTTGGTTTGGTTTTTTTTTATTAAGCATAATGACTTCCCAGTTCTCCTGTCAAGTGGAAGAAATCTGCCACAGCCCTGCAACTGTTGCCTTCCTCCTATCTAGCCCAGTCAGTGGGTACAGTGTATGCGAGATGACACAACAATGCATCTTTATTCACTCAGGCGTGGAAAGCGCTGGCACTGTATCCTCTCCACTCCACTGCATGCTCAGGAAGGTAGAGAAACAGAAACACCGGCCTTTGTACTCAGACAATCAAGACCTCTTCTGACTACTTTGAATACGTACAGCCTTTTTCAGATGCCCGCCTGAGCAGCAGGCAAAGCCTTAGCCCAGAAGTCATCACCGTTACGCCGCTGATCTCTGCAAACTCCTCTATGCCAATCTGAACTAAGTTTGCTTTGGAACAACGAGAGCCATCTGTGTATATAAGCATTAGCAGGATCAGGATCATGGTACAGTACGTCACATCGCATAGTTAATGACTTCTGCTGAACAACTATTTTAGTCCCAAGATATGCAAATATTTTACGCACTCCTTTAGTAAGCGCTTCAGGCTGCGCTGCTCAAGCGTCACGGCTCCTAGATGCCCCAGCAGCTAACAGGCCAGTATTGTATGTTGCTTTTTCTTTTTACAGTTTTACATTTCACTGTAAATCATAATTCACCAGACAACCCAGCAAGTTTCTTAGTTCACTGGTCAATATAGTTAGCAGGCAAACTCCTTATAAATGACAGCAGCACTTCTTCCTGGTTTAGAAAGGACGTGTCAGCTGCTGGAACTTGCCAATTAAATTATCGGCACTCTTGATGGGAGCTTCAGACTTTGAGCACGTTGTGAGTTGCACTTCTTATGAAATGGGGCTGGGGGAGAATGCAAGACTAACTGCTACACAGTCTGTTCGGGATCACTGATAATTTGAAACTGATAATTATTTCTGTTTTTTCCTAAGAAACAGAAAGATACCTGTGCCTCTGATGTGTTTCCACTGTGTGTCATTGTGTATGTCAGAAAGACACCAGTTTCCTGTGATCTAAGAAAGCATTTCTGCTGACACTCTTCTTATGACTTTTCATTCCAATTTAAAAAGTTACCTGTTGAGGAATTTTTATGATACTATCTACTTCCTATAGAGGCTACCACCGAAGCCTTGATTAGTTCACAGGAGATCAAACTCCCTAACAAGTTACTGTCAGTTGCAGTTTTAAGAGTAGAACTAGGTCAGGTTTATTACCTACATCAATTCTTTCATGTAGCAGTGCAAAGACAAAAAAAAAAAAAGACAAAAAAAAAGAATTTAGAAAAAAAATAAAGGAAAACAGGACTGAAAATCTAACTAGCATATATAAAAATGCTTCTGATCTCAAAAGTGAGATGTCACAAATGATTTTTAATTATCAAGCTCCCAAGGCTGAAGCTACACAGTCACCAGCTTTGTTTAAGAGACCTCACGATATTACAGCAGGTTTTCCTTACAGAGATACCATATGAGCAGAGTCATTTGTAATCTAGAATCCCTTAGGTATTCATTCAGCAAAGGCTGTAGAAAGGATTTGTGTTCTGATGAGGACAGAAATAGCTTCTGCACAATATTGATCTTCTTTGGGATTGTTCTGGGTAGATCTGGAGAAGAAAGAACGGTTAAAAGGTTTACAAAAGTTGTTCTGTATCATATTTAGTCACTTTTTTTTTTGACAACTGAATAGTATGGAGTCCTTGACAACTTTCTACAGCTAACGTCTGTTAAGTATTACCCTTTTATTCCAGTGTTTTGTTATTTCAGCCTCTGCTATTTCAGATCCAGGAAATGCAAACACACTGCAAGAGAAGAAAGCACCTTTTCAAAAAGTTAGGGCTTGTGTTTAATTTCCAAGGGTTTTCTTTTATTTAGACTGAACTGTCAATCTGTACATGACCACTATGTCATGGCTAAGAGTAGAAGCAATTATGGACACACAATCACACATTTATTATTATTACTATGTTTTAAACTTTTTTTTGTATGCAGCATAAGTGATGCTCACATTTTCAGGCCACCAGCTACTCGCTGCTTAAGCAGGTAGAGTAGTAAACCTGCTTTTCCAAAAGCCCTACTGTAGTGGTGAAATAATCATTATTAATCCTCCTGCTTGAACCCCCTGAGTTTGGGGATAAGCCACGGCATTAGACACAGATGTTATTAAGATATACTTTGCAAGAACAGGCATCTCCGGAGAGAACATGACTTAAACACATTCTTGGGTCATGTCGCCTCTCCTGTATCCTCCTTATTCCTGCCAGTACTAATTAATGTACAAGCTCATACAAACATTGCCAGCAAGTGTGTGACAAGCAGCATAAATGGGAAGCTTTTCCAGCATTAACGAAACACATGAGAAGTGGAATGAGGTGTAGACAGTCACATTATACTGATTTTACTACCTGTAGTTAATGTCAAGTCAACAACCTATACCAGTGAAGGAAGAGACTAGCTTTACAGTGCACTGATGATAGAAATTACGAAAAAACAGTTAAAACACTCTAAAGAATGGTTCCCCCCCAAAAAAAGTATTTACCAAAGCCCTTTCAGTCAATCACAATGCACAGATCAAACCCCGTTCAAAACACAGCAAGACTAAAGCTGCGTTATTAGTGCCCAACTCCACATATCCCAACAAAATCAGAATATACTCCAAGGTGTATTCTGGCCACAGCTCCTTTTCCATATCAGCTCCAGGCCTCCTGGAGCTACTCCACCCTCTTGGAAAACACAGTAACACAAAAAGGAGCAAAGCTCACTGACTGCTTCACTTCAGCAGTGTTTGAGAATGGAACCTTAGATCATATCCTTCTCAAATCTCTTCCCGAATAAGCTGTCTGCTTACTTTTCAACCCTTGCTAGCTTTTTCTAGTTCAGAGATGCAAAAAGGTGGGCAACAAAACCCCTGCAGACCCCCTGAAACTTCTGAGGTTGCACACTCGGTGCCCCCAAACACAATGAGGATGTGCTTGAGGTCAGATCTTCTTCTTCAAAGATGGAATATCTCTTAGCATTTTAGAGCAAAACAGAAAACCTAATGCAGAAATCCAAAATGCAGGAGACACCAGCTGGTGTGAAGAGATTGTTAGGTCCCTGCTCTGAGGAGGGCACCCCATGCTCCAGAATCTCAACAGAGAAAGGAAACAGGCTGCTCTAACCCACGAAGGATGGCACTAGACCAGCAGTGCCCCTATCATTCCCACAGCGGTACGGTAGCACCACTTCTCACAAGAGCAAGGTTTTTGCATTACATGTCTGAGGATAGGAAGCAGTGGGGCCTCAACATTGCATCCTGGATTATCGTGACAGGAACAAGACCTAGTTTACAGATGCTGCAATGGCTTTGCTGGAAGAAGAAAAGAAAAAACCAAACACACACAGGTGGACTGGATGTTGCCCACTTCTAGCTCAGAACAATGCAAATTAAAGAGACACTCTAACTTCTCTGCTATTAAGATAAAATACCTCCTACTTCCAATTTAGCACCTTGGATCCAAAGCTCTTGCCTACAAAAATAAAAATCAACCAATAGTTTTAAGCATGGCAGGCCTCAAGACAGCAGCAGAAAGAAGCTGTTGAAAAAAAAAACAAACACAAAGAGAACCTCCCCCAGGTATGGTTATAAAGGAGAATTTATGGGTGGGGGGGTGGAGACGGACACACCACCATCAAGAACAAAGCCATAACTATCCTGCCTCTCAAAGGAGGAAAAAGAACCTTTTACAAGTCCAAAGCTATTTCTAAACCTAAAGACCTTTACTCTCAGATTGCTCCTTTGCTTGTGTAACATCTATCTCCTGTATTTCATACATACACACTGCATCTGTATTTACAGTGATGCACTGTTGCACACAACTAACTCCCAGATCCCTCCTCCTCCTATCTTTCATTGAAAGCTGGGAATCCCACCTTCTATCATCCTGCGACACTCCAGATGGGTCAGGGAGACTTGCCAGCAGCCTTGCTCAAAGCCACAAGGTAATTTTACAGTCTTCTGTTTAAACATTGTGCAGTGAATATGATTCCTGATACAAAATAATCATGGCATATGGCACTGCTTTAATAGCACTGCCATTTTGGGTGGAGTGCAATGACTTTTTTTTTATTATTATAACACAATAGCTTCCTTAGCTACTGCAGAAGGACAGCAGAGAGTAATGAGGATGACCTATTCAAACTGGGAATTCTGAGGTAAGTCACTGTGTATAAGTTGGATAAATGATGTAATATCAGGCACAGCAGTTTAAAGGCCTGATGGGATGACAAAACCATTATTAACTCAGTATCTCTCCAGAACAAAAAGTATGGACACAGGGGTTGTCTGACTCCCCTCTTTTCTGTCTTTTTAGCTATCTGAATACCTAATTCAGAATTAATCTTTGACAACCTTCTAAACCATTAAAATCTTCTGATAAAACTGAAGCACAAAAGGATTACTAGTAGAGTACCCTCTACAACTGCAACTAAAGCAAAATTAAAAAATGGAACGTTTGAGGAAGTGACAAACAATAATTACAGTCCAATAATTTCCCAGTGAGAGGTGCATCATCAAGTAAAAATGAAACAATTTAAAATGTTCATGCTCATCTAAGGGGAGAAAGAGCAAGGCCACTGGAATGACCTGTCTGTCATCTTCAGATCATCTTCCACTTTCGGAAGAATACAGGACAACACCGTCATTAAGGAGAAATCATGGCATTTAACCAAGAGTCTGTAGGAGCTGGCTAAAGAGAGAGAACAGAACACGCAAGCACAGTGTATCTACCAGCAGTATTAAGCGTATGACAGACCTACAACCTCTTGTTCAGGAATCCCTTAGGGCACAGATCGGTGGAGGCGAGTACATTTACCTGGAAAATTACCTCTGGATGCACTTTTAATACTCTCTCCTTAAGCATCCTGTGTAAGTTCCTGCTGCAGAGAGAATATGGTATTAAATGAAGACTTGTGATTCCTGAATACAGCTGGTCTTTTCATCTATGTATTTACGTGTACAGGACTGTTATTAGTGTTTTAATTGTTTAATTGTGATCTCACACAAACTACACAAAGGATTAGTCATTGCCACTAGATGATGTAAGAGTAAATACAGCCTTGTTTTTTTAATCCTTGATTTACAGTCTTTGGCTTGTCCATCATCACAGAGCTTGCCTGTGCCTTGCAACAAATTTTGGGTATTTAGCAAATTTTAAACTAGAAAGGTTTTAAATTTGCATCCAGATAATGAAGGTCCAATTATAATAAAACTGAAAGTGGGACAGACCCCAAAGTTGGAATAAACTGGCTAGTAACTGTCTGAGGATGGTTAAACTTGCAATTATACTGGCTGTATTTTATACCATTGCATTTTAAAACTACAAAACTAGAGTACTACTTGTCCTTAGCTGCACGACACGTTCCTGATATAATTACAGAAAATATGGAGTGTAGGAAAATTCACATTACTGTTAGGTTCATGAGGTTCCTCAATAAATCAACATCTGCCATTCACCAACCGATGGTGATAGTCTTGCTATGAATTTGGCATCAGGAACAATCACTTGTATATTGTCAATAGCTCTCATAACTGCAGAATGCAACAAAGTCTGGAAAAAATACATCTTTAAGGGTAACATAAATAGTGTACATCAAATGAACTGCAGTTTTCTGCTACCAGTTGACACATTAAACTTGACTAATTTCTGTTTGTACAGAGCTATTACTGTACATAGCGATCATCTCTTATTAACTGGAACTACATAGCTGAGTCACAAACTCTTCTTCTGAGAATGGACATCTATTAGATTGGGTAGACTGTCCTAATAACGTTTCCAGATAGAAACTCTTTCCTGCTCTTGCCTTATGATGGCTGCACCATCATGTCTGCACCGTAGGATCAATTATTTTAGGTAATGCACCCATTTAACGGGAGAGGTGAGAAAGATTGACAGCTAGCTTGACTCGTGTCACAGGATGTTCCCGTATCACATGACACTGCCAGATTTATGAACTAAGGGCCATGTAATTGCTGGGCAATTGAAAGATACCACTTAGGAGTCTACAGTTAAATGTTACTTTTATGTAATTTATTTATCATGGATGAGTGACAAAAATAATGTTTGAAGGCAATTTTTTAATAGATAGAGTTTAAATTGGATAATATTACTGTATTTTTATCTAATACCACCTAGAAGCAGGTGTTGTTTGCCTTTACCAGCTGCAAGAAAAATCACACTAAAGGATAATAATACGATCAGGTTATAACAGGACAAAAGTTACCAAAAAAATACAAATCACAAAAATACAAAAGCTAAGGAGAGGAAAGCTCATGAGAACTAATGGCAGAAAACTCCCTTGACTTTCTGTGTTTGAATGAACTGTATAAAGGTGAAGGCCTAACTTTCTTTAGCCATGCCTCAAGACTCACTCCTTCATAAGAGGGGCAAAAATTACAAATCCAGCACCAAAGATCTAGTAAGAAAAAATTGTGGAATAAGCTGATTTCTTTGAAGTTATTCGTATATCTACACAAATAAATAATATACTGAAACAAAAAGTAACAATGAAAAAGATAAAGTTAAGACCAGATAGATTGTTATATTTGTTACTTCAAGTACAATAGGTAAATAATGACAGGTTACACAAACCTTTTAAGGATGGCACTTCTTCAGGTCTGGAAGGACGCATATACATTTCTATCCTGAAATTACATAGCAATCCATTCCTTAAACTAGTTCAGAAAAACAAACAAACAAAACACCACAAAACAGTTGGGAGAGCCTGAGAATGTAAAAACACAGTGAGAACAGAGAGGGGTTTCAAAGGAAAGCCTTAAAATAAAAATAAACAAATAAATAAATAAACCGGTGTCCTGGTGAACCCTGGACAAAACTACTTGCAGTTCCTCATCACCAGTGCACTGTGTTCTATACACAGCCCTTTCATCTTGTAGCATTCACCTTTTAGCAGTATTCACCTTTTAGCATTGTGGACACAAGCCAGCTTTTGACAGTGAATATTGTCTTCATTCTAACAGCATGTTGTGGCCCTAGACTGGAAAATAAACCAATGCAATAGAAGGGATTTATCTATAGCACTTAGAAGTTTTGACCTGGATAAGAAAGGGAATACCAAAACTAACGTACGAGTACGTTTTTTTTTTAAGTATCCCCATGTATGTTTTGAAATGCAGAAGCTACACACACTGCCCTACTTCTCTAAAGTGAACAGTTGCAAGCCTTGACAATGCTGGTTAAGAAGGATCCTATCCTCCAAAATGCCTTTGTCATTTGTAAACATCTTGACCAAGAACAATCACAATCTTATTTATGTCAAGGACAAAAGCTTCCCCTTCTCTCTACTCTGTGCTTTTTCAATGCACTCCACGTGTCTACCAGAGAAGAGTCTTCTGCAATTCTCCTGTTTTATCTGAACTTGGTACTGCCACCACTACGTATCAATAAGGCTTCCTTAGGTCTAGACAAATGAAAGCCTGAACTCTTCTGAGTTCATGGTGGATGGTCAAGTGTGACAAACCACCACAGGTTCACGCTATCACTTCTTTCAAGATCACTACATCACCTTCCCCATTACAAACAGAACGTGAAGTAAAGAAATCAGAGTAAAAAACTTACTTTCCAGCCTGCATGAACCTGTCTCCCGTGAAAGGCTTCATTCCCTAAAAATAAGCCTCTTGGATTTAAACTTCGTACTGGATCCGTACCTCTGACCTCCATAACTCCTTAGAAACATCTCTCCAAGAGTGAGTTTATATTTTAAAATCTGCGGGGTGTCTCCCATCTTGTTTCTCTCTCTCATACTCCGAATGGTTCTAGAAAAGCAGCTTCTCATAAATTCTCTGCTTTCTTTACTGTCCAACCCTGCATCAGTAATCTTTAAGAAAGCAGCTTACTGAATAGCATCCAGAAACTGGGAGATTTCTCAGTTCCTGCGGTGATAGGAGTGATCTTAGAGTAAGAAGAGATGGTGAACTATGAAGTAGAAACCTTTCAGAAAACATGTTTTAATGCCCTGCAGCTTGCACCTGAATGGATTCTTTATTTATCAGCATAACTATGGAGTAAACTTGAATATTTTACAGCACTGTTCGTGAGAACTGACTTAATGTGTATTCTGGAAAATAAATACTGCTCTTGTGAGTAGCACTGTCCACCGACCAAAAAAGGGAAATCCTTAGAAATTCATTTGCTTTGTTTCCAGCCTGTAGCACGCTTTGATTTGGAGTTCTACAGAGGGTTGAGAGTAAAGCTATAGAATCCACTGTTATTCTTCAGAAGTATTAAAGCATAAAATCACCATTTATTGTGAGTTGCAAGACAAACTAAGAGGTAAAATGAACCTTAATCTAAATAAAACTTCTTTTTACTTTTAGTATAACTTTATCTCTCTAAAGAGACTATATTCAGGTTGCTGCTGATTTAGGGAAAGAAACAGAACACCTAGGACAGCTGGCATCTACTTCAAACAGCTATCATCAATAGAGGAAAAAAGTGTTACTATATGCTTTTTAAATATAATGTCAAAGAACTGGAATCTTTCCAATGTCAGGATGAGAGTTGAAACTGTATGTTCGCAGGTAAAGAAATTAATTCATGGACTTTTCTTACTGGATTAGTAGTCTTCTGCTCTGTTTACTTGAAAGGAAGAATGGGAGAATATACAAAGCAGAAAGAAAGGGGGAGTTCCCATTGGGAAAGGCTGGTGTTCCTCAGCACTTCACCCGGAGCAGAAAATGTTTTTGGAATGCAAAGACAAAGTCAGTAAGAAAGAATACATTATACTAGTCAGTGGTAATATACATTGATGAATGGAGACTGAAAGATGGGCTTGTATTTGCAATAGATCTTTAACAGTGCATAACAGCATGATTATAGAAACAGAAATCTCCATTTTCCCCAGGAAATAACCTAATTTTCATAAAAAGGCAAATCTTCTGTCACCTTTTTTGTGGGAAACTCAAGTTCCACACTGTTCACCCACACAACTGTTCTGTAAAATAAGCCTAATATTCTGCTCATCCTTTAACATCTTCCTTTCATATTCCCCACATTGAGAAGACCTTAATGAAGAGGCTCAGCTCTCCTTGTAGTGACCTGAAAGATAATCTAAAGGCACAGTCATCCACCCTCTGTGCTTCTGACATGCTCACTGATCGCGAGCACTAGGAAAACAAAGGAGACAGTTTAAAGATGCAAAATCCAAAACAAAGCATCAAAAAGGATTTAAAAGTGTCTCTGCAATCTTAACTTGGCAATATTGTAAAAATAAGTTAGAAACGCAGTCTAGCTACTTCATCCAATAAAAGAGGATAAGAGGAAAAAAAATGGCTTAATAAGAGCTGGTTTGTAATCCATAGCTACAAGGAAGAATCCTCTGGCTATCTGACACTGGAATCTTAAAGATTTGTACGTTTTCTTAAATCAGTCTTTTTTTTTTTGTCCGTCCCCCCCCC
>JANHFX010008056.1:33746-76009 GCA_027560015.1 Chloroceryle amazona
TCCCCCTTTTGGGATTTAATACAATCATATCTCCAAAGAAAAATAATTCTCTATAGAACAATATTGATAATTACTTGGTTTAGCAGTGGACACTGAACAAACCAGCCTGAGAAACAAGATTTCAACCATCTGCTTTCTTCACTCGTGGTCTGAAATAAGGGTGAAAATGCAATACAAAGTGTACAGCTCAGCTGAAACCAACGGTTCTGGAAACACAAAAACATTCCAAGTAAATGAGTTTGGTCTTGTAAGAAACCAAGAGCCTGTAAAGGGAGCGTGATTTTCTATGTATATTCCCCTTTCTGATTTCCCCTCATTCCTCTTCTCTGAACTCTTTGTCCCTGTTCCCTCAATATACACCTCATTCAACCTTCTGCTCCTCTCAGCCGCTCTCCTTGTCCGCATTTGAATTAACCTATTCCACCCGTTTTCAATTCTGCTGAAACACCAGGTGGATGAAAATCAGGGCTGAAAGAGACATTTTTTATTAGTGCAAGTGCCCGGCACACAGAGGCCTTGAATGGTCACCTGAAGCAAAATGAGGCACAACTGCATTACTCTGTAATTTACAAATCAAAACTAACAAACACCACACAAAGACACGATCCCCCACTTACCAAGTTTGGGCTCTAGGAATTCCCAAATTCAAGCTCTTATCTAAATTGTGTCTTAATGATAATTTTAATTTATGGCTTTTCTGTGTAAGTAGAGACAAACCAGTATGTGACCCATGTCCCTAGTGCTAGATTCCTAGATTACCAAAACAATGGGATTCAGGTACTTCACAGTGGGACAAAGTGGTTCCATTAACATTTCCAGTCATATGATACAGTAGCTGCTATTTACACTCACCACCACTTTTCACCTTCTTAAGTAGCTAACAGCTGTGTGTTAAATGGAGAGTGGAGATAATTTTCCATTCTAACCAAATTTTCATTTGTTTATTTCAAGAATATTGCCTCTCTGATGAAATTTCTGTACATAAGCAGAAAGCCTCAGAAAAAAAACCAACTGTTCTAATTCTAAATTTGTATTGCATGAATTAAAGCACTTCGTCTGCCATTTTTACCTATTGGGCGAAGGTGGCAAACGCTTGCAAATCTTTGTGGTTTATTATGCACTGAAAGTTAAGAGACAATTTCTGCAGGCACCACCTTACTTGAGCAAGTCTGGAAGACTTTACTACACATTTGCAGTACTTAACAACCCGGGTTCTGGCAAGTCACATCGGTGCAGAGAGCAGGTGGACAGGAAAACCATGCTTCCTTCCCAATTTTTACAAGACATACTTGGCCTTCCACTGAACAGTATGAAAAGAACAAAATCATACCATGAACAATACATTCAGCCAGCTGCAGACACCAGGTCATACCAAGTCCCCCTTGATGATCAAACCTCCTTACAAGAAACTCTGTGAATTAGATCAAACACTTAAACATCCAGTGGCTAAGTTTTACTTATCTTTCAAATGCTGCAGGAAGTTACCACAATACTGGGTTTCTACTGGAAAATACCTGGTTCAGCAAATATACACTTGGATGGCAGTTAATATTGCCATAAACTGCTTCAAAATTCTTTATTTTCAGACACTTCATTTTAAACAATACATCCTGTATATATAGAGGCAGAGATCACATAAAAGGGCTGATAGTGTTTCCACACACACAACCCCCCATTATAACTTCATTCCAATACTGTTTACTACAGTTGCAACCAGGTGTTACCCTAAACCTTACCTTCTGGCACAACACAAAACAGTATTGTTCACCAACGTACTGCACAAGTGAGAAAAAGATCCCTACATTTGTGAACATAAGTTTTACAATCAAAATTCTTGACTTATGCCACCACTGAACTAAGGTTTAGTGAATTAAATTCTAAGAATCGCTCATTCATTACATGAATGAAAACCTACCACTGCAATTTACTGTTTGAAATACTAGCTTGCAACCAAAACATCACTGATCAAATTTCCTACCGCAATTAGCTTATCATACCAATTCCTAATTACAAATTAAAGCACTTCCATCAATGGACCAGTACCCCTGAAATCAACAAAAGTCTATTAATTTCCACGGGGTCAAAATGCATCTACCAGTTATCCTGTTTCTACAACACTAAGTTTTGAGTTCAGTTTCTTGCTGCACCACAGATTTCTGACATAATTTGGACAAATTAGAAATCCTAATTTTGATTTGGAGAATTTATTTTCTCAAAAAAATGAAGCTACTTCACGATGATGTCTGATGCAAAACTCAAATGCACACAAAATTAGTTTTCTGCACAAAATGCAGACTTCTGGTCTTTATTTGTACTATTTATGGTGCCGGAGAATGACAATCTCTGGTTTCAACCATCAACCTGCACAGCACAGGTCTGGTGTCTGTCCAGTACTCCCCTACAGCCACACAAGACTTTGCAGGCAGCAGTGTCCCGTAACAAAAAATTAAGAAATTTGACACTACTCATTATAGCACTTGCTGAAAAGAAAATATAAAATAATCCTGAGTCTCTAGTAGATGCTCTAACAGCACCTATGCTTTCAATATGTAAACATTTTCCATTACTGCATTTGCACTGTATCAACCCAGAATCCCTCCTAACACACAGTATCTTTGACAAATTCATTGAACAGCAGCACCAGCCCTAAACCTGAGCCCTGAAGAACACCACTTGTGACCAGTCACCAGCCACATGTAGCTCCATTCACTACAAGGCCTCGAGCCCTTCCCTCCGGCCAGTTCTTCACCCAGCACACTGTCAACCTGCTCATCCCACAGCTGGCCAACTTGTCCAAAAGGATGCCGTGAGGGACAGCAGAAAGCCTTACGAAAACCCAGAAAAGCGACATGCGCTGCCTTCTCTTCATCCACTAGGCAGGCGACCTCCTCATAGAAAGGCATCAAAGTAGTTAAACAGGTCTGCCTCTTTGTGAACCTATGCTGACCGTGCTTGACAACTGCATTATTCTTTCAACAGCACCCACTATAATCTTCTCCATAATTTTTCCAGGAACTAAGGTTAGACTGCCAGTTCCCTGGGTCTTCCCTCGCACCATTCTTGTAAATTAGGATAACATTGGGTAGCTTGTTTCTGTGAAACTAAAACAATACCCATGTCCCACTCAGGATTCAAATACACGTAACAATTCTTTAGAAAAAAGGGGTGGTAAATATTATGTAATGCCAGCTACATATTAGCCATTTTATTAAAATAACATGGGAACAAAAATTGATTTGCCTACATTTCCTTATGAGTGGTCTTTCCTCTTCCTGAGCTTTGTTTGAAAGTTTCCAGTGTCTGCTCCTTACTGAAAGGCCGTATATTAAGAAAGAAGACGGGCAGACATACAGCTAGGCAGATAAACAGCTACCGGAGTCGACAAGTCTGATATTTGTTCAAAGCACACCACTAAAAAAAGAAAATTAAGCTTGCATTGATATGCCAGTTATTTTAAATGACCTCTCAGTGTTGCAAACGGCAACATTCATCGGATTCAAACTTGTGGCAAAATGAGCATGACAAAGGTCACAGGCTGCATCACACTGTTTCAGAGCTAGGAAAAATGGCCTTTAAAATAATAACCCATTTCCTTGCTCCATCCAGTCATTTTACTGCACAATCATCATTCCCATTAATGATGCCATCAGTACTCAATCAGCACAATAAGAAAATCTGTCAAGCATTTGTATTGCGTAGAAGTGCATGGGTCAGGAAGAAAGGGGACAAAAAGAAAATGGAAAGAGAAAACAACAGAGAGAGAAGGAGTCTGCTAAAGAGGAAAGAACATCAACAGCTTCCATGGAAGTACAAGAAAATAATCAACACCAGACAGGATTTCAAGCAGGAAAGACAACTCAGCTTAGAAGCAATGCAGGAAGACAACATGCGAAAAATTGAAGACGTACTGTCAGTTTATTACCGCAAAATAACAAGACTGGGAAGCTAGGAAGAAAGGGAGCCTGAAAAAATGAGAAAGATACAGACTGAACTGAAAGAATCATCAGCATCTAGAAAGCTAAGATACAGAACCTGAAAACTAAGGTCATTAATAGAGATTTGAGAATAGGTAAGAGATGGATGTATGAATCATTTCTTTAAACTACCACCTTCTAAAATTAATTTTTACATCAAAAACATGAAAACTGACATGAAACCAAGGTCAGTTTACCTTGCAATGATGGAACTTTCACCTTCATAGCTGAAAGCACAAGTTGATTCCTCATTTAATACTTTTCTCAAAGTTACCTTAATCAAAACTTTTAACGCATTTGACCTCACTGGTTTGTGAAATTATATTCTAGGGTGATCACTGGATACTCAGTTCATCAGTCACTTCAAAAACACTGTTTTACCTTCCAAGCTTAGTTCTTCGTTAATTCATTTTCAAAGTATAAAATGAAGTTCTACATCAACGTTCACTCACCACACAAGCATGGGGTTTTTTCATGGCAAAATGGGGGGGGGAGGAGGAGCATTTTAACTCACAAAACCCAGATTTTTTTCAAGTGTCAAAGCATTTGCATTGCTTTTTCTTTACCTAAAGTATTAGAAGTCGCTCATTTTGGAAATACCTATAAAATTTAAAAATCAATATGAACAATTCAGAAGACCCAGAACTTCCCCAAACTCTAAAATTTTCCAGCCCATTTGAGCAGTTTCATTACAAATACTACGTATGAGTACTTGCTGACATGCCACCCAGGCATCTCTTCCTGCTGATGATTCTGACCTTTATTAATTCAAGTCTGTACAATCTTCACCACTGATCTGTCAAAACTGACACCTCGTCACACTAAGATTTTGCAGAGAGCATTCTGAAACAGTTCACAGGGCATTACATTGAATCTACCTGATACCCAGAGAGGAAATTTATGGATTTTAGCTTTTTCTTTTGTATTTCTGTTGTACAAGTTGTAGTAAATAATTGAAATAGATCAACGTTTCAAAAGATGAAAATCAACTGTAATTGAGAGGACAGCTGAATTATTTCCATTTGCTTTTATAAAATAGTTTTCAGAAGCAGGTTTTGTTTTACTGCTCAGAATATGTATCCCTAATGGCAGTAATAATTCAGAAAACAATGCTTATTAATACTTTTATTAACATGTACATTTTAAGGCCCTTTGCTGTAGAGTCGGCATATAAATATGCTTGCAAAAAACCCCAAAAAATAACAAACAACAGAAAACCAGTATAACCTAACACTGGCAGGTACATCTGGTATGAGTACCATCACTTGGAAAAGAACCAAGATGTGGGGAAACCATTGCCTCAAATATTCCATCACTTGAGCTATTTTACCAGAAAGAGTAACAATAGTCACCTTAAAATACTTGTGCACCAATAAAATACTTACACCACCTAAAGCCGGTTGAACACAAAAGCCAATAACCAAGAAAATGTCTTTTCTGCATTAACAGCTTCAATTCACTATATGAATATATCTAAAAAGACTTTTGTCTGGAATTTATTGCAACTTTTTGTTTCAGTAGTGATGGAAGATGGTTCATTCATCCTGTCTCTTCTGTAAATGAAGAATTCACATGTTTAGCAGTTCTCTTAAATTGCCTGAGGATAAACACAGAACTGAAGAGATGACCCTTTGTACTTTGTTATTTAAAGAACTCCCACTCATATTCCAGAATGTCCAGCGAGCTGAATGCAACTTCTGCATTTGTAAAAGACTTGCAGGTATTAAATAAAAATGTTACTAGCTTACTGTATGGTATCACCCTACAGAAATGCCACCTGATTTATTCATGAGACTTTGAGAAAGAAAGCACAACCTTAATAGAGTTTACTCCCACTTCAACCATTCCTTCACTGGAAGATACTAGTGCTTTCCTGCTAACCCAGGAAAGGATGGTTTCCTTCCAAATTTACGCTCCTATTCCTCTTACTACTTGTAATCTTTTTGTGTTGTTCAAAAAGACAGCAGTATTTCTCTCTCGGAAAATAAAAAAAGCAGACAAACAAACACCAAAAAAAAAAACCCCACAGACACAAAAAAAACCTCAAAACAAACACCCCAAACAAACAGAAATCTGCTGGTAACAATGAGCACACAGTTATACTCCTTGCAATACACTTGGAATAATCACCCCGTAACGTGTTCATTGCTGTTACTGATGTATCGTTGCCATTAACCTTATTTAGATATAAAAAACATCATTTATCAGTTTCCAGAGACAAGATGATTTTCTTCTTCTTCTCATTCAGAAGCAGTACTGCTTCTGCAAAAGTCACAAAGTTTACACATCTTAGAAACAGCAGAATGAAAATTATCTGCAGCTACTTGCTGGTTTGTACTGTTTGCTAGCAGAGCCCGAACACACCTTCCTCCTTAACTCAACTTCTTCTTCTGTCTAAACCCACAGTTACTTTTAAACATATTTTATGCTTTGTGGATTTTCTGAAATTGGGAAATACAGAGTTTTCAGTAATCAATACACGTAATTTTCTGTGTTGTGATCAACTGGTGCAAAAATGTTAAACTTGCTTTTCTCTGAACAGCTGAGCTTGCACTGATAAAGCACACAATTGTTTCTCAGGTGAAATAGAAAAACGGAAATTCAGTATAAGATACAGATATCAGTGCAAAAATAACTTGGCTAATTTTTTCTTAATACTTCTATTGCTACAAATTCAGCAACTTTCATCTCACTAGGTAATAGCAACTTTTCAAATAAGAACTGACTTATTTTCCAGGTTTTTGTCACATTTTCCCTCTGCATGGCCTTCTTCCCCCTATCAATTTTCATCTCTTTTGTGCAGATTTTACTTCAGCTTGAAACGTGATTTAATTTAAAGTATCAGAGAGCATCCTCGAGGGAACTTGAGGTCATCTGCTCTACAGTGTAGAGATCACAGAAGTTTAATACACAGGAAGAGATCAAATACACCATACCACCTGCAGCACGAAAAATATCGTATTTCACAATGGCAACAATGTAAGAACACGGAGCCCTTTATTGACAAGTCAATTCTCTACCTGGAACATCACAGTTGTAGATAGTAATTCTTCTCAGCATGGGCATACTTCCATTAGCAAGAACCTTTAGGGAGTTCCAGAGTGGCTGCAGAAACTTGCAGCTTGGACTTTTGTCACTGACTTACAGAAATTCTCCTCGGCATTCTACAGTCTTTAACATCACCTTGAGGAAAACACACCTTTATTAAATGGCATATTCAGAAATAACCTTCCTGTTCCAATACACAAGCCCTTTCTAAATTGGCAGCTGCAACTGGGAAACTAATGCTGCTGGGTGTTTACGGTTGCTGAGAGGATACCCTCTCAGGTTTTAATCTTTACAGAGATTAGGGTTTGTGCCAGAAGGCCGGGAAAACAAAAACTAGCCAGAATTGGAGATTGTTCAGTTTCACTTCATCCCTGGGCAAAGCTGCGGGACAAATACATTAAACTGAGTATTTATAAGCACTTGGAGAATAATCATGAGATGAATAACCATCAACGCGGGTTTGCCGAGAGCAAATCAATTGTTTGACAGGTCAATCTAACTTCCTTCAACATAAACCTAGTAGCTAAGCCAGAAGTGGGAAATGTCACATCTTGTGACTTGAGCAAACCTCCTGACACTTTCTAGCAAGATTGTCTTGCACAAGCTGGAAAAACATGGGCTTTATGAAGTACTGGAAGAGTGATGAAAACCCTATTGGACAACCATCAGGCACATTTCTTCATGTCCTGGTAATTATGGCCTGTCTTTTATTACAGTAAAAAGATCCTGGTTAAAGATGAGCAAGATGTTTCAAATCAAAAGGACGATGAAACAATACTGAAATGCACAGCAAAGTCCGGGGGAAACACCATTAGCAGAGCATGTGAAGGACAGAATATTTGTTTTTCAGGGGTTTTGACACAACTGCAAGAAGAGCCAATTTAAGAGAAGAGATCAATTCATCTCCCGAACGGCACGTTTAGGTTATGGAAATTTCACATGCACAAATTCAGCAACAACACTCCTTCTCCTATAAACTCATTCTGTATTTCTTCCATCAATCTCATTTGCATTCTCTCCTAATCCAACTTCTTCAGTCTATTTTCTCAATCCTTTTTCATATCTATAGAAAAATTTCATAGAACTCTGGGAAAAATTAAACCAAGATGCAAGCTGAATCCTGTAAACAGTTACAAATTGCAGGCCTCTCTTAAATTTACTGCAATTTGGATGATAAAATGAAAATACACATAACTTAAAGCACCACTTCTCTAAAATCACATTCTCCAATGAGAAGTAAAGAGTACTTGCCACCTGCCAGGTATTTTAATCAAAGAAGGGAAAAACCTCCAATTTAAACACCACAGTTGATCCCAAATGTCAATAAATACAGTAACCTCAGGAGACAAGAAAACATGCTGGGAATCTTTACCATGGATTGCCTTAATTCTTATTTCTGTTATTCAAGTAAAACTCAGTCTTGGGAGCGCCAGTTAATTAGTAAATTTTCTTAAAAGCGTGGTTCTAACACTTGATACTAGTGGGATCAGAGTGATAGCATGACATTACACTGCATGAGAAGACTGTAAATAAGCTGATTTATCCCCAACATCAGCATTTGGACTATAAAAGAAACTGAAAACTCTCCTCCATAAATTTTAAAACTATGGAAAGATCTACTGCAAAGAAAGAAAAGCCAGAACAAGTAAGGTAAATACTGCTATTGGAACCACTATGTACATAGTGTTATGCCACAGCTAATGGAAAAAAACCCCAGCCCCTGTATCTTCAGCACTGCAGTATTATACTACACGTGTATCTAGATGTAAAGTAGAAACCACTATCCTACAGGATGACTCATTGTCATGAGGAATGAAAGGTACATGTAAGAGTATCTCAGTGAGATGTACTGACACCTTCATAAAACACAGTGCATGTCTCATACACAATTTACTTTGTGGATAATTCATCAATACTTCACGTTAGTGACTTAATCGAGATCCAGCTACAAAAAAGCAAGTCTCCCGGGCCAAAGATGACACTGAAGTCCTTGCATTTGAGATGCGCCCTACACAGATCAGGGTTGATTTCTATCGGTGAGAAAATGGCAGTTCAAATCTTGAGCCTCAACTCTTTTGAGCTAGGCATAAAACCACACACAGTTGTATCAGCTGCAGCTCATGGCTCGGGAAGGGAAGTCTGAAGTTAAACACATACATTGAAACACCTTCCGTAGTTTCTAGGAAGAGACCCTGTCCTTGATAATGCTTTGTTCCTGGACAAAGAATTTGCCTAGAGAACTGATCAAAGAAATGATCTGTTGGACAAGATGAAACTGCATATATTCTTTTCTGATATATTATTGAAATTATCACTGTACCACACGCTTCATGATTCTTCTGAAGAATATAACTACTCAACCAGAGATTGTTGTTGGGCTTTTTCCTCCCCTTTCAGAAGTGAAAGGGGTGTTGGAGGGTCTTTACTACCTGCCTTTTTGTTAAATGTGGCTAGCTTTGAAGCAAGTATCTCTGAAATGAGGCAGATGGTGTATCTTTTGAAGTACCAGATTACTGAAGGTAGAAGAAAAAAAAAAAAAAAAAAGAGAGAGAAAAAAAGCTCTACTGCAGTTACTTTATTATGCAATGCCCTTCTAATCTTAAAGGGATGACCACAGATAATCAGAAGATGAAATCATGATTCCTCTTGCCACAGCTCTGCTAAAAAGAGAAACAGAGCTACAAGGAATTAATTCAAGCTTCTCAATATGCAGTCTCAGCATTTTGAGGAAATTTCAAGGAGCAAATTTGTTACCTCCTGAATAAAGTTTGCTGCAGATGGTAATGGTATAGAGATTGTGGAATCTGCAGAAAGATTCCAAATAATGAAGTATTTTTATAACAGTGATTCCAAAGAAGTCAAAGATAAATGTGGTTTTAAATGAGAGCCAAATAGGGTCTGAAAAAACCTGAGAATGAAGACCACGGAATATTCCACTTATGAAATTACTCCACCCAAGTCAAATTAGTCCTGCATGAAATATTTTCAAGGTCTTTCTTTAGTCCCCTTAAAGAATTTAATTAATGGCTCTTTCATCGCTTTCCTTGAGAAAATATCATGTGTAAACCCACACTCTCATTGTTATTATCTTCCTTGTACAATAAAGACTAAATTAAGAGATGGTAATGAAGATGTGAAATAATACCTTCTCATAATTCTCTCTTCACGCACTCAGTGTAACAGAGACATATATTGTAATTTTAAAATCTGCAGTTCTACCTCAGTTAACCTTTTGTGTCAAAAGAAGGAGGAAAAAAAAAAGGATACAATCGAGTCTGGTGAGTATCCCAATAACGGAGAATAATTTGGGTCAAAGAAAAGCAATTCCATTTTCTGACAGGTTTTAGGATAATCAAAGACACAGGAGAGACTAGTAAATTTCAGTCAATTCAGTCAATTCACCTTACCACTTCCTCTTCTCCTCACCTCCCAGACTCTCCACCATGTCAAGTTTTTGCTCAAGAGGGAAGCGTAAGCATCATTATGCAGCGGCTCAACTGGCTCACTGACACAGGCAAAGATCCTAATTCCCGCAAACAAGCTCAGTTCTATACTTTGTATGGACTCTGCCCACTGCACAGTTTCTGTAAATAAACTGAGCTCAGATTACCACACAGCTACCCAAGTATATTGGGTTGATATCATACACAGGCATGTTCCAGAAGCTATTTGAGCTCATCCTCCAAGACAAACTCTCTGAATTGATACTGAACTGATGAAACTTCACTGAAGAGAAATAGGTGTTTGCTGGTTGGAGGAAAAGGCTGATCCTGTAGGGCTGAAAGATGCCAGTCTGACCAGAAAATTTACACAGGGCAAGCCAGACTGCTTTGCAGAAAGACAAAAAGTGAGGTTCTCCTAAGGCTCAGTCACCTCAGATACTGCAAGAAAACAGAAAGACACACGAGGGAAAAATCTCTTCTGGTGACAGCAGGTTCCCATGAGCTGAAAGTGGTGCCTGCTGGCAAAAAATGTTAGCTTGGGATCCCAGCAGGAAACATTCAAGAGCTTGCAGTGGCTAAAAGCTTCTGCTTCTGTAAACAAAAAGATATTTTGCCAGCCAGATGGGGTTTTGCAAGTGCTTGCAGCTCTAATATAAAGAAATACTCTAAAAAGAATAAACAGTGGGTAGATGTAAATACCAAAAGCTCATCTTTTTTTGTCACTTAAATAATTAAACCATATCTTATTGACTAATGAAGTTATTTAAAGACATCAGAGTAACACTGCAGCCAGCATAAGCAACTGTTTTGCCTGAAGTGACATGTTCACAGCAGTAGATTTTATTATTTCTTCATAAAATGTGTTCTGTCATTTCTGCAAGAGAGTTATTTTTAGCTGACAGATAACATGGCAAAAAAAAATACATACATGCAGATCTTCAAATGAAATGAATAGTGACTCATCAATCTGAGACTCTTCCTATAATAAGAAGAGTTGATAAAAAATGGATTGGCCAACGGTGCCTTTTCTCGGTAATAAAAATACTCAGTTCAGAGTCTTCCAGTTATATGCAGAACTGGCAAAAATAATGCAGTGTGTGGCTTACATGTGTTGGATGGCAATTGTCTGGCAGACAGGAAAACTATTTCCTAAAAATGTCATAGGGACTTATTTGCATATCACCCAACAATAAAGGATTCAAATTACTGGTAGCTGGCAAGAACACTCCATTTTACTTACAAAACATTCAGATAACAAAGCTACTTTTAGGTGCGCACCCAAATCAGGGACACCGTGTCTCCTAATAACGGTACTTACGCAGCAGGCAAACAATGGGGGAGGGAGGGAAAACACCAGACTAATTTTCTGTCCATATAACTCATTTCTTTACTACAGTATTTCTCATCTTAGTATCATTCTATAGTTATTTCATTACATTATTTTTCTGAAAAATTTAGAACGACTGATCCTCTGCCCAACCTTTCATCAGTAAGCAACGGTACAAAACAAGAAGGAAGAATTGACTACAAAAAGAATGACATTAAACTTTCTAACTTTCTACCTGGCAGCCTTCTTTTGTCAGGTGTTAGGCAATTTATCTTTGCATTTTCTGTGACTTGTAAGATTCTGCAAAACCTACAGAACGTAGAAGGCCACTCCTCTCAAAATTAATATCTGTCCATAGAAGATGTAACTGCACTTGGACTCACTCTGGCAATCAGATTAATTTCTTAGAGTAATTAAGACTGTCATTTCATTAGTTGGATCTCAAAGCAATAATCGGGAGTTGCTGGGGGTCTACTTGGTGATGAAATCAAGATCTCTCCAGTTCTACAGCAGGATTCCTGCTTAGAGAATTGGAAAATATTGAAAAAACTTGGGACATCCTTGTCCTGTTTCCACATTCTTAAAAATAATAATTTGGATGGACTTCATACTGATAACTTCCTCTAAAAGCTCTGCATGTTGATTGCATTTAGGAAGGAGTACTGGTGGAATTTACTATGCCTCTTCACAGCTTCTTAAGGATTGAATAGATCAATTTGAGTACTACTGGAAAAGGAAGATTTCACAATTTTATTTTCTCTAGTACGACTTACCCTTTCCCAATACAGCAGGAAAATTAGGAAGGCCAATCTAAGAGAAAATGAAGGATTTTACAGGCCACTTGAAGCTCTTCGGGGAAGACTGAAGTAAGACAGAAGTTGTTCTGGAATCACAAGAACCCCCTCTAGAAACACGCCCGACACAGTAAGTGGAATAATTTGTAAACAATAAATCAATAAAAGGTTTTATTGTGTATTTATATAGAATAAAAGTTGGGGAAGCACTCAGATTTTCCTTCCATCTGAAAATCACAGGCTCTGATCAGTCCTAGAGTACTGGGAACCTTAAATTCCTACCCTGTAACAGGCATTGACATCACTGTCAGATGATCCAAAAAAATAGATGACTGACATCACAGACCTATCCTGCAATTGCTGAGGTAAATGAAATACCGTTATATAAACAAAGTAGTTCTATGTGCTAATTCCTTCCTGCTACAGCCTCTAAAGAGGCTGGTACACACATTCCTTCTCTGGACCTGAGGCATTTGCAGTTAACATTACACATATGTAAAACAGACTTCTCTGATGCAAATAAGTGAAATCACCTATATTACTGAGAATTACCATTGAGTTTTACACTTAATATGAAGAAATTTCAAACGAGCGAGAGTTGGTTTGGATTTGCATGGAAATTTATAAACTCTGGTTTGACACACACACTCCAAAGGTAGGATAACACAGCACATCTACATGCTTATTTATAGTTGCTTCTTTAATAAAATAAACTGTCTAACCTAAGAAATTCTAGGCTGTTTCTCCCTTCTGTCAAAAAAGGCCAAAGCTGATGCTCTAAAGAAGCCAACACACTTTGCCATCACACAAATTCATTTAACACGGGCCTGGAAATACAGCTTTTCTAAGTCGTATCTTGTTTCAGATTTCTGCCAGAGAGGAATAGTTTACTACTTCTTACGTAGGGTTTCGTTGGTTGTTTTTTTTAAAGCACACAGAATTCAGTCTCACAGTTTGCATAAATCTCAACTTTTTCTTTAAACAACATGATTTGGTCATTAGGCGCAGTCAAGAACTCCCATCTCTATTTCTTCAAGAAGAAAACAACCAAAAACGCTCATCGGGACTATCCAATCTGCTAAATTACCATCAGTATAGCTCAGATTTAATTTAAAAAGGAAACCAATTCATAGAAATGAAGTGACTGAAAGAAATTTATATTCTACAAAACCCATTGACTATAATGTAAGCACACAGAGATACAATATGTTATCATAGAAGTAAGGCCTGTTTTAAAGGTCTTCCTTCCCATCTGTAAGGAACAAACTGCACTAGCTTGAAAAGATCCAAATGATGTTCAAAACTTCTGTAATGGAAATACTTTCCTCTTTCAGTATTCAAAGTCTTTATTTCTAAGACATTATTTCAAAATGTTTTGGGGAGAGTGGTGGGGTTTTGTTTTAGAGGTTTATTTGTGGGGGCTTTTTTTGTTGCTTGTTTGTTCAGGGTGTCAGTTGTGGTTTGGGGTTTTTGTGAGGGGCTAATGTTAGGGTTTTTTGTTCCATTTGGGTGCTAATGTTGCTTTTTTTGTTCTATTTGGGTTTTTGCCATTTGGTTTTTCTAAAACAAAGTTCTCCCCCAACCCTATATAAATCAATGGACCCGGTGCTCAGCCATTTCTAGTAAGTGAGGTGATCCAGCCCCCAACCCCTCTCTTTCTTGTATTGAGGAGCCCCAAACTGGACACAATACTCCACAACCTTGCTGTTTACCCTCCATGCAAACACAGACCAGAATACAGTTGGCCTTCTTGGCAAGAAAAGCAGACTGTACACTCACATTCACCTCATTGTTCGGCAGGACACCCCACCAGGACATCCTTTCTGCAAAGCTGCTTTCCTGTCAGTTGTTACCCAGCCTCAGCGGCTGCACTGGCTTATTCCATCACAGATGCAGGACTTAATATTTGCTGCTGCTCAATTGCTTTGGGTTTCTATCATACCACGTCTCCAGCCTGTTAAGAACAGTAGCATTGGTCTTAGCCCTGGATTTGCTATCACACAAACTTGGAGAGAGCATCCCATTAATTATTAACAACTTGGTTGGAAGGAAAGATTTTTAAGAGCCCTGCCCCTGCTCTTGTAAGAGGATGCGGCTAGTAACCAGCTACCAACTTTTCATCCAGAATTCTAGCCAATTTTCCACATACCATGCATTCACCAATCTAAATTGTACCAACCATCTTGGCTATAAGAATACAACTTGTCAAAAGCCATGGTGAAGTAAAAAAAAAAAACCAACCCAAACCAAACAAAACCCCAAACAGGTTACAAAAACAAGTGATCTTGTAACAGAAGATTACCACATTGATGAGTTACCATTTGGCTTTGCTAGGCTGGCTTCTTGTCCCTTCTTCCTACCCTTCTGAAGATGGGAATGTTTCACTTTTTTCCCAGTTGTTAGGAACCTACCCCAATCACCTTAACCTTTCTGCTGTTGAGAAGTACAGTAACCAGTTATTTAAAATAACCTAAAAATTGCATTCTACCTTAAAGAAACTAATATCTATTTGCATAACTAGGCACTTCACGATCTCAGAATGCAGTTACTACTTAGAAGCCATATATTCTTACTTCAGTTTTTCTTAACTTGATTTGTACTTGCCAGTGCTCACTGATAGCTTCTCATCATTTTTCTGGGAACCTGGTAAGCAGACAGCAATGCCATTTCAATTATTTCAGTACCGTGTCCCAACCAAATCTCTGTGTATGCAATGAAATTTCTCCAGGGCTTTGTTTTTAACTGCTTTCCAGAACTATAACCTTCATTACCAAATCTTTCTAATCAGTGTTACTTCTTTCCTACAGAAACACCTCGCAGAGAGGACATGCTTTTGGACTATATTATCAGAGAGGAGAAAACACACGTCCTTTTAAAAAGTGCACAAAGTATTTTCATTTAGTGACCTCTGTGACTCCCTTAACTGCTGGGATTCACTTTGGTCAGATAGACACAAAGAAATTAAATTTAAACTAACGAGAAGAAGTCAAACTAATGAACTAAAACACTTGGCTGATATCCATTAGTCTGACAGTGAATAGTATTTATCTATATGACAGAATAAAACAGAACCACACAATATGTTAAGGGTTGGAAAGGACCTCGAAAGACCATCTAGTCCAGCCCCCTGCCAGAGCAGGAGCACCTAGAGCAGCTCCCATAGGAACATCTCCAGACAGGTTTTAAATGTCTCCAGAGAAGGAGACTCCACAACTCTTCTGGGCAGCCTGTTCTGCTGCTCTGTCACCCTCACCGTGAAAACATTTTCCCTTATGTTTCTGCAGGACCTCTTAGGCTCCAGCTTTACGTAAGCTTAGAACAGACCTTCCCATCGAACATCACTTCTATCTCACTTTGCAATCCTTTGCATGCCAGGCAACTGAAAACATGAATCAATCCCCCGGTGTCACACCTTTCTTACAAACGGCAAGAGAAGCAGTCTACCAGATACCCATCTATGGATTTATGAATCAAACCACATGTGACTTTTAAGAATCAAAGCTGACACCTGAAATTGAACCTAGAATTGCAGAGAGAGACAGTGCAGTTGTCAGACAAATGACTTAATACACGAACTGTAGCTCTCACCACTCAACAGGCAGGCAATCAGCTAAATTGCACAGACCTACACACTAAATGGTAACGTCTGAACATCCTCTGCAGACAATGGCTATCTAAAGCACATTATTCCGTGGTAATCAGAAGTCCCAAACCCACAATGCCTTAATAGGCTAAGCAAACGTAGTTTTGTTATATTATTCTATATCTTATTTTGCCATCCAAAACACGCAAAACATTTAACATCATTTAATAACTGTAAAAGACTGGATGAATTCGGTTATACGCAGCTAATGTCAGAACCAGGACTTACTTGTTCAGTCTCTCTGCTAACTCAGTTAAGCTAACACGGTAGCAACACACACAGTGTGGCGAGTTATTTTAGGATGTTCTACATTTGACGCCTCAATGGGAGCAAAACCAAGGAAAAGGACAAAAACCGCTGCATAAAAATCATATTTAGAAGCCCCTATACAATACCCATTTCCCCTCAGTGCTCTAGAGATACTTAAGCAAAATATCAACAGGCAAATTATATAGCACAATGGGGTAGTTGTAAATACAGCAAGATCACAAATGACTTAAGTATCCAGAAGGACTGCACTGCCTTCCTACTCCCATTCACAATAGTCTACAAAGATGTGATCAACTGAGACTTAGAAATAAAAAGCCTTTCGCTTCTTCAGTGAAAACCAGCTTCTTGAAAGATGATGAACAACATCACCCTCATTTCTTATTAATGACACGTTTGTAATATGAATTTAGGAAGTTGTGGTATCTGTGACCTCCCACAGGTTATTTGTAACTATGACTCCTATGAGTTATGAGCTCTTGCCATCCATGGACTAACTTTAATCTGGTGACAGTAATGAGACAAATATGTATTAGCTTCATGCCTCTGAAATTGTAATGCCCCAAGTGAATCCTTGACATTTACTATTTGCAATTTCCCCTCATGTAAAATGCAGTGTAAAAAAACAACTGAAATGCATGAATGTGTTGGCAAGTTATTTCAACTTCATTCTAACTCATTAAAGTTGAAACACAGTCTTTTCCAATTCAGTCAATGAATAAAATTACCACATATAAAAGGGGATGCCATAATATAATAATATAATGTTCTGTGACTTTGACACCCATCTTTCATCAGTTGTTCTTAGATTTCCTACCAACTCCTGAAAAACTTTTTCTGTTGATCTTTATTTTGATCATCATCAGTCCACAAGCTGCTGATGAAAAGCTAACACACCCTTCTCTTCACTTCAGGTACTTCTATCATAAGGATGATTTAGATCAAGACAATGGCACTTGCACACCATCTCTCCTACCATACAAATCTCTGTAGCATTCTTTTCCAATACCTCTCGCCATTTCCCCCGGGAAGCAGATGGCAGTACTATGGTTCAGTCTCAGGATAGTAGCAGACAGCAGAGTACTAAGAGAGGCCACGACGACCTGAGGCACAAGGTCCCTCAAAGGGTCAGGATCATCCCATCTATAATCCGCCAGGAACAGTTTGCTGGCCAAATGACATTATCTGTCCCTACACACTTGTACACCAGTTAAAATGGCTTTGGTTGCAATGTACCATCAGGGTAAGTAGCCATCAAACAAGTCAGTATTTGCACAACCCCACTCAGGTCACTGACAGAGCACATACTTGAGATAATAAAAAGCTTTTTTGTGTGGCATTAACTAAAACTTCTGTAGTGCTGGGAAATTAATTTTGCATTCTCTGCTAACATTTTAAAAAATGCATCAAACTTGTAGAAGGCCAAATCTCAGAGATAAAGGACAGATTCTTCACAGTTAGATCACTACACATAAAAACTTTTTTTTTTAAATGCACTACACAGGTGAAAAATACTCATTTCTGGTTTGATGTAGGAAAGTTCCTATGCTTTCTTTTTAATTAGGAAGAAATTCCTACTTAACTTTTCTTGATAAGAAAATGTATCAATCTAAAGCTAGTACAACTGAAATTGGGTTCATGAAACCCAAGACAGAAAAATTACTTTCTGTCCTACCCAGGTATTTAGAGAAGGTGGGGAAAAGTAGAGAAAGACCTTAGTCCCATTCTGAACTTGGAACTATGTTATATACTCCAGCCATACTTTCTTCCACTGTGATAAGGGCTAATGCCCTCATATAGGTGCAATAAAAATTATTCTAATGATGGGCATTAAATATATTAAAAAAACAGCTAAAATCTCAGTGCAAATTACAGCTTGCAAAAATTAGAAAGGCAAGTCTTAAATCTTTTAAGGCACCTGGAAAATACAAACTAACCTGTCAGTTACTTCTCTTCCCCAGGGCATAACCTGCTTTAGCCCTACTGGTGATAACGGGGTGGAGGGGAAGCTTTACTTTTGCAAGTCACCATCCATATCCATAAATTATAGCGTTCTTCTGTTAAAAATATAACTGTTTTTAAATTGCAAAGTTTAAGTATATCTAAGATATGTAGAAAGATAAGGTCTTTAACATACCTACAAAAAAATTAACTCGCGTACCTCTACGTAACAAGAAGCGTACCTAGCAAGACGACGACAAGTATTATCAAGCTAAATTTAGAACAGAGACATGAATCTCTAGATTGCTCCTACAGGCAAAGCAGAAAGGGAGGCTTCTCCGGGAGGCAACTTAAAACAGAGACCTGCCAAATTTAGCTGTTCTCAATTACTCAGAAGTGTATCCGTAAACTCCTACAGAAGGTACCTACACATCTACTAGTCTAAGATCAGAAAGTAAGCCTCAAAGACATTATGAGATTATAAACCCTGTTTTTTTGTCGGACTTTACTGGTTGCACTCACCTGTCAGGACGATTCACTCCGCTGCATCTAGTGACGTTTTTCACATGAAGGATTGTGATCTGGCTGCAGGTACTCTATGTTTTAGATTGTTAATAAAAATCAAGATAAATCCTACATTAACTGAACCATCCCCAACCCCAAGGATATTGCATCTTGTCTTCAATGGGGACAACTCAATCCAGTTTATAATACACAGGCTATGTCAGAATTCTCTAACCAAGAGCAGAATATTAATTTACAGCGATTCCACATAAATCTTTAAAGTCTATTGGGTAAATAGTGCTTATTTTGAAAATCCTTATAAGATGTTGTGTAAAAACCAGAACTGATATTTTGTCTGATGGACTGCAATGGATCCGCAGGAAATAACAGGTATCTTGTCAAGTCTCTTTACATATAATTATGTGACAACTAGTGAATCAATGTAAAAATCAAAATGCATACACATAAATCATCATCAATCTACAATTATGTAGGCAATTTCAGTGTCCAATTCTAGACCACCTGCCAGTATTTCTCTGCTCACAGTAACATGAAATTCTTAGTATCTCCAACCATTTCCAAGAGCCTTCTCTTTGGACCAGATGCTTTATTCATAATTCAGGCAAAACTCCCCAGCAAGGAGTACAAGATAACAAGATTGCTAGATGAAGCTTACTTCGTGAAGTAAAAAACTTTTTCCCCTAATCTTAATTCTGCAAGAAAAGCCACATGGCTGGGGCGTTTATTAAGAAATAACACGGTACGACAGTTGCACACTAACTTGATAATCTTCAACGTATACCAGAGCACCTGTAGTTTTTAGATCAGTGACTGCTGTAAATAAGGACACCTAAAGTGAACAGATAATTAGTATGTGCGGTCCTGTTCCTACACACTCCTCCACCATACCACTCTTCCCAGGCACTAAATACAAGCCTGGAAGTAGTAGTAGTAGTCTGAAGATTCCTCTCCTATGAAACTGGAAAGAATAGTCACAGATTTCTATAAATACTCTGCTCTCCAAATAAACATTAGAAAAGAGTGTAAGATATGACACACTGCAAGAAAGTAGTTTAAAGGGCGTAAGTTAACAGGACAGCTAATTCAATACAGTCATCCCATTCTCAAGTACACAAACACTACACAAAACAACGGACAAGAAATCAGATGGCAAAAAAGCCTATGCATGCCAAAAGAAAGAAGAGGTTGAAATATGAAGAGCAGTTTAATGTGAATTCTCCACAGCTGGGCACTAAGTGGTGTCATTTGGCACCCTTCTGCAGGTGCTCTTCTACATGGCACTGTTACCAGACATATATAACAGTCAGGGAACTATTTAAGATATTCAGAACACAGTGACTGTCACTTCTCATTAATGAGAACTTGACAAAAATCATTATAGTTTGTGTACTTCAACAGAAATACCTTAGCATAATTTAAATGTGTGATGGGACTTTTAAGTGAGCCTTTTAAGGATCTTCCGGGGCAGTCACCGAACCCTACAGAAACCCCAAAGAAAATTTTGTATAGGACAATAGAAGGGTAAACAATAAAATTCCACAAGAGGAATATCTAGTTTTATGTAATGATCCTCTTGTTTACTAATTATATGTAATGCTATTAGAAGTGTCCTCTTCTTTTAAATATATCACGTTGGAATACAATGACAACAATGACATGTCACCGTTCGGCTCTGGAATTGAAGAATGTTAGGCATATTTCAGATAAGGGAAACAAGCAGTGATAGAAAAAGCCAAGCTGACTACAACAGGTTAGTTCTTATAAGATCACATAATCTTTATTGGTGCTACATAAAATGGATTACATTACTGGCTTTCAAAAAAAAAATCGTATTAAAAACATTATACTCGAGAGGTTTATAAATTCATTGTTTTATTTGCATGAGATTGAAATCAACATTAACGTTTTCAGGCCAAATTTATAGTAAAATGCTTTTTAAATGGCATACAGTATTCTTCCGTAGGTTTGTTTGGTTTTGTTTATTTGTTCTCCCTGCTATTTCACAGCATAAAAATAGCCCAAAGTTATGTTATTCTGCTCAAACAAAAATATTCACATGAAAGGTATAAGTATTTGCATGCCCTAAGCTGCATGAAAAGTATAAAAGTATACATATAAATAGCAATTAATATATGTAAGTGATACAAAAATTTCTTGAGTTACTTTTAGCATAATAGGCCATGTGACCATTTAAGTCCCAATGCCTTCCCTACTTGTCCTGTCATACTGTAACAGTGCTGTTTAAATATTTCATTACATGATTTAAAAGAGGACTGTGAATAATTTTACATTATCCTTGATTTCTCCACACTTTTCAGAGACATTCTTTTCCTCCTGCATTTCAAAATGCTAATGTCCTGCATGCCACGTACGCAGAAAAAAAACCCCATCTCTTCCAGAGAAGTGATGACCTCATAGTTTTAAGTTTTACAGAAGCATTTAGATAATTTGTTAGCTTTTTACCGCTTTGAACTTGAACAAGCTTAGTCCAGTGACGACATACACATCTTCAAGAACAGCTGTCAGCCAAGCAGAATTCTTAGAAGTATAAATATATTCCTGATGCTTTCTTTTCCCTTCTATTATAGTAGTTAAGGAATTCCCTAAGTCTTGTATTGGACCAGAAGGATCAGAGAACACTACTATTGATTCATCTCCCAGAGAGGGAGAAGAAATGTCACGTGTGCTATGCTTTTCATAGCTAAAAAAAAAATGCAGCTTAATCATACAGACCCTTGTATTAAGAAAAAATGAAATTATCAGGTTTTCCATCAATAAAAACATTTGGTTTATTGGTAAAGACAATTTCTTCATCACAGCTCCAAGGCTGGGCAGGAAAAAAGAAGACTGGTAAGTTATGGTCAGACTGCTAACAACGCTGGGAATTAACTTTTTTTCCAGTGGCTAAATAGCTAACAGGAAAGGGAATTTTAACAGAAATGTTTTCCTTAAGGTTCTGTTCTTTAGTCAACGTTCCATGAAGTGGAAACAATTATAGTTTTGCTCTACCAAAAATAAAATTCTTTGATTCTTCAGCATAAAACAGGTTTTATTTCTGTGGATGAAATACTTGCCTATATTTAGTACCAATTTACATTTTCTTCCAATGTCCTGAATGTGTGTTTGCGTGTGTGTAGGGCAATTTATCTCCCTCTAATTTTACTATCCTCTAGTTCCTCTCACCTCAGTCAAAATTCTGTTGATGGAGAATCACAAAGCTTCTTACAGCTGAGTGAAGAAATCTGACAACCACCTAGTGGTTTGAGGAGGACAAGTATTCATAGTAATGAAAAGACGTGTTTAGAGCCTAATATGCAACTTTTCACGGCAAGGTCAATTTTTCTTTTTTTCTGCTTCTGTCAGAACACAGATTTGTCTAGCTAGCCTGCTTCTCTTCATAGCACACCAAATTTTATTTGTCATTCACTGTTCATTTCACTGGCCATCCTATTTGGCATCTTAAGTAGAGTTCAACGTAAAAAAAATCCCTTTCTCCTTTCAAAATAGAAAGTTCTGAAAGTTTTCTCCTCACCACTTTATTCTCTGTATTAGAAAGGGATTTCTCACATTTCCAGCATACACCACTATTAACTGATAGCCCTAAAAAGAATTCCTAAGATACCAGACAGCACCAGTTCTACAACTCATTTTGCAACTATTTTTTTCTGATATTTTTCTGTCACACAACCTTGTTTCTGGAAGCTTAGTTTGACAGTCCAGGTTAATATTTTCCTTGTTCAATTACTGCATCTGGTTCCAATTTAACTTTTCATTTTATGCAAAAAGGTTTTTTAAATGCAGAGGAAACAATGCTAACCAAGAAAGACGACAGTGATCTTTCGAAGAGGATGGGACTATTGAAGATAAAAATGACATGCTATTTATACAAGGCAACCTAACTCAAGGTGCATAAACCACATTAATTCCAGTATTTATCATCATCTCGCAGATTTTTGTGGTTTTTACTGCCTTTTGTACTACTTCATCTCTAACTCTTGCATTCTTTACAGTCCGTGAGAATAAAGTTAGAGTAGAAGATACGGCTGTACCTCTAAGTTTACCTCATAAATTTTTCTCCTTGTCCTTCATACACAATAACCAAAGTTTCTTACTAGGTGGACTACAGCGTTATTTTCAATAGAAGAACCAAGCTTAACAATGTGATGTTGCACCAATACACATCCAGGTTTTACTTAAGGTTATTCTTGTTTGACCAAAATCCCTTTTTAAAGGGAGATTAAAAAAAAAAAAAAAGTAAGAACTGGGAAACTCTAGAAACAACATTAGCTTTAAAAATATTAAGAGTGGTCATGTATGTAAACAAAACCGCAAGTTACTCTCTTCTTTAATTCTTACTGAGAAAAGCATCCAATAAAGTATTAGATGTGAAAAGCAGTTACTTTCAGATTCAGAGGAAAACCTTCTACGTAGCGATAAAAGATCAAAATCTTCTGAGTCACAGTCCCTGGTATCTAGGTAACAACAGACCCTGGCATCTGCCTTCGCTTATTTATTTGCATGATTAACAAATAGATATCTGAGTGCCTTAATCCCCGAGACATCTACCCACCTACCACTACTAATTGACTGATTTTCCGCAGCCCACACAGGATATGAATCTGATGATAAACAATGATAGCAAGTAACACACTTGGAGAACTCTTCAATACATAATATCACCGTGATTATGAACTGGAAGCTCATTCGGTTATCACCATTTAAGTAATCATTCAAAGAGTTCCGTAAGACATGAATGCTGCCTCTCTTTAGGTTCAAGTTGTATTTTGCTATTGTTCTAAAGGTAATGTTTGCCTTCTCTGAAGGACATTCACTCTGGGTCCACAAATTACTAGTTTCCCAGCGCTCTGATATACTTATCTACTCATGCCTAACAAATTTTCTATTACCATTTTGAATTCCCTTCAAGCCTCAAAATCTGAATACTATCAAGTATCTAACACAGCTCCTCACATGCTTTAAACACGTAAACCCACGAGAAGAAAATGGTACATGTACTGTCTAAGATTTGGAGTTTTTCAACTGTCTGGCAGTATCCAGAACCCACATGATAGTCTTTATTTAGTAGTTTTCATTTAGTAGTTTTCATTTATCTGTTTAACCTCTGAGTAAAACAACTGACACAATTACTTGGGATATTTTTCCCCCATGAGACTCCACCAAACAACTCCAGTATTTTAGGTGATTGGTCTTTTTCTCCAAAGACCTCGGAATAGGAAACTATTTTTCTATAGCCTCCAGCATGTAGCGTCCAGTGTAAACGGCTGTTTGCTTTTGCTCCAAGAAGGAAAAACCACGTGAGAAATATTTCAAACATGAAAATTAAACTCAACAAATCTATCTAGAGATACCAGATACCATGCAATATCACCGACTGCATGCGGTAACTTTCTTTACCCCCTTTTACAGGTGAAGATGGAGTTTGCAAAATTTAATGTCCAGCTAGGGAGCAGAACCCAGACAGATTCATGAACTTATGACAAAATACTACTCTGCTTTCCTGTTCAAGATCATCACTTACCTTATTGACATAGCGAGGCCACCAGCACTTAGATATTTTTATCTTTTAAATTAGAAACTCAAAAGACTCCACTCAAAGTTTAACAAGGTTACAATTGCCTATAACGGGGATTAATCCTGCCCTCCCACTCATCAGACAACCCCTTCCTGCCTTCATGACCATTACGCGAGAGGGGTTCAAAGCAGATCGGCACTAAACGAGACTGTTTATCCTGCTTTCTTGCTTTAACTTCTGTATTATCCCTACTCAATTTCCCATATCTATTTAAAAATATAATTACTAAAGCACAGTAAATAACTCATGCATATCTCTTTCATCACTGTTTCTCCTCCATACATTTGTACAATTGCAACAGGGTGTTTCCTTGCGAGTGCCAGCTCTGCCTAGCAACATGACTGGTTTTATTCAGAAAGATGTTGCGTGTGATCTAGCCTGTTCCAAGAGTGAATGAACCCGCTCATTATCAACCAGCCGTAGGTATACATTCCTCTTGCAGTCATTTTCTTATGGCAACTTCATATAGTCTATCTCGGGTTATTTTGGAAATGTCAGAACAGTTGTAGTAAATACATTGATCTCCCATTTTAACCATGTGTTTATTGTATTGAAGGTGACAATACCCCTCTATAGACATCAAATTCAAAAAGTTAATTGAACAGAACTGATTGTGTCTCCAGTTTTTAATCCATGTTAAAGATGCTGATGTCTCTGACCTGATTCTGTTCCTTCCCATCCCTTGATATTGCATTCTCTTTTTAGCGTGAAAACAACGGAGAATTTCCCTTTACCATGACTTTTGTCATAGCAAGATTACACCTTACCTGGAGCTGACCTGTGAACAACGAATCACGGAGCTTAAGAAAACATTATGAAATGTCACACATCCTCGTGTCAAATCTTACGACAAGCCAAACCCCAAACAAACAAAAACAAACCCCAAAACCACCAGAACCCACACAAGGGCCACATTTAAACAGGGATTTCCAAATAGTTCTACCTATGGGTGAAAGCAGAGTGTGGATTTTCAGGACAGTTCAGAATGCCGAAAGCCTGCCGACTGGTAAGCCTAAAGGTTATCCTTCAGGGCAAATGCTAAAGTAAATTTCAAGAACAAAACCTGGATTACTTTCAAATCCACAGTACAGCACTATCAGTCATCTTACAAAAGCACTCAGCACTGGCAATCCGGCCCACCTTACATCTTTTGGAAAACTTCTTTCAGCTTTAATAAGTGCAGATGGGCTGCTTTGATTAATTTTTAAAACACTACCCTAAAATATTCTAAACCATCATTAAGTGTGGTCTTGTGTATTGCACGGAGTGCCAAAACTGCCAAGGAGCAAGTCTGGACGGTAAATATGGACTTTAGAAACACCTGAATTTAATTTCTAAGATAAAATGGTTATAAAAGACACTATTTCAGGAAAGATTTATTTATTTATTTTGTCCCTTGCACTTCCATTCACGAATTGACAGACTTTCTGCCTCTTCTCATGTCACCATCCAATGACACAGAGGTTTCAATACATGAGATGGATTCCACTGATACTACTGAACCTAGTAAGTAGGTCAAAAATAGGAATATACTAAATAAATCCATGTGAGTCTGTAGAAACACCAATGAAAACTAAAAAAGTGTATCACAAGAAATTGATGTGCAGTATTTACTGCCACTCAAATACTGGAAGGGATTAGTTATGACTACATGTTTTATTAGGCTAAAGATATTTTCTCCTATCTGTGAACCGTGCCTGATAACATGTTATCATTGTACCTCAGGCTACATTGGACTTGATTTTATTATGTACTGATTTAGGTAGTTGCTTTATTTCTGTTATACAAGTTGCCTAGCTGATTCATAGGGCTTACAGCTCAAACAGCCCTTGGAAAATAAAAGCGATCAAGACTCTACTATAGGATATACTCCAGTGCACTTTAGAAGATATACGTTCATTCAAAAATGGTGTTCCATGACTCAACAGATCTGACAGAACTTTACACATAACTATTAACTCAGTCCCACTGCTTCTACTCACATTCTCTTCTTGTAATATGACAAAGGAAGCTTCCTGTTTAATAATCCTTACTAGTTAAAAAAAAGAATTCCTATTACCAACTAATGCCTCGTCCAAAATGTTGCACATTCATACCTTTGTTACATCTGCGTGCTATATTGTATTATACAACAGAAATTTATTCAACTTTTCATCCTGTTTCTTTGTTTCTGACCTTTACAACATCGTAGCAAAAAAGTGATGAACAATTACACCCCACTATATTCTGCTCTTTGACATAAAGGAAGGGGTGATTTGTGATTTATTTTTTTTTTATTATGAATACATTCTTTTATTAATTTGACAGCGTCCCTCTATGTTATCCTCTCTTCTTTGCCAGTTAATAAAGCAATAAACTCCTAGGTAATCTTTTAAATTGGTGTAAATCCTGATGAGCAGCTTGAATAAGAGATCCCGAAAGAGGAGAGAGGAAAGTACAACTTCCAAAGGGGGTGAGGGGAAAAAAGTGCACACTGTGAAAATCGAGTATGTCCTACTTAACTCTGAAACAGAAAGTCTAATCCTCACTGCTAGCTGCTGGGACCGCAATGCAACGCAACATAAATACCTCAGACAGATTTTTGACCACTATCATCTTCCTTCTATATGTGGTTACATCATATCCAAATCCAACCAACATTCAAGGCAACTAGTTCTTATATTTTACTAGTCATGAACGGTTACAGACCAATTCAGATAAATTCTTCTAGAATGACTGGTATATGAAATACAAATGCTATATTCTGGTCTTTATTTAGCCTAAGTAAGTGCAGCATGGGGCATGAGATGCACTTGAGTAACCTCAGAGGAATCGGGAACCAGCATAAGCCACTGCAAGCTTTTGATCAGTGTGCACGTTACCATTTTGTTCTCTAACAGAAATTAATTTAGCAATGGCTCTATATTATCTAAGTGTACCGTATGTATGTCCCTTCACTTATGTTAGCTTTGTATTAGCAATTCTCATTTGCACTCAAGTAAGCAGCTGGCCCATCAGACCAGGTAGTAAGCCAGTTGAGCACTTCCAAATGTTGCTCAAGAGGGTGTGGGGAGGTGTGCGGGGGGAAGTCATGCAAACTGAGAGAAACATCATGGACAACAATTAGGATTTTCTCCTCCCTCTACCAGACCACCGTCCTTGATATGCAGTGCAGATTTAATCTTTTGTGCTTTAGACTCTTGTGATTAGTACCTCAAGGGTCTCATATGCAATTATGAATACTGTCTTATTAATTTCAATCCTTAATTAAATATCTAAGCTTTGCTACTCCTCAGCTTCCTCAGCAGTATGTAAACTTCTCGAAAACACTTAATGCAGAGAAAAAAAACAAACCAACCCACAAAAAACCCCCAACAAAACCAACAACCACCACCCACAAATTCAATTCCAAGTAAGATACAAACAACTTCAGCATACTGTATTTAAAGATACCAAAACCAGATTGGCATTTAGGTATCCTTTAATAGTAGAAAACTACTTAGTGACTGAACATGTGAGTATTCTACGCCTTCTGGATTCAACTTTTTAAAATTAGTAATATTACTGAAAATAACTAATATTAGCAAGACAGGAATTGAATTTATTCTAGTACTGGCAAACGGGAAAGCTAATTAGTGGCAACAATTTACTTTATAACAGGATTTTTCTGATTTGCTGGGTTATGACCTATAATTAAATGTATTTTGTGTGTTTCTTCCACTGAGATAATTGATATAATGCATAATGCAAGATGCTTTAGGGCCACTTCTTTCTTAAAATGCAATTAAAATTAAACCACACTGTCAAAACCAGAATGCGTTGGACATTTTGAGGCTCCAAATCTTTATGTCAGCGTTACATCGTTATTGAAAATTAAAAGAGAGAAGAACAAAACAATTCCTCTGAAGTGGCACAGATGACATCACACATCTTCCTCAGAAATCCATATACTTGTATGTAACTCAAGCCCCAAAAAATGAAGAATAATCAGCTTTCACGACGGCACTTTACAAATCCACTAGTGAACTAACTTCCTGTTATCCCGATCACACCATTCTAAGGGATTTTCATTCAGTCTTATGAAATGTTACATTATAAGTGAAGATGTCTTGGGAAAAGTCGGAAATGACACACAAGATTAAATCACTAAAAAAAAAAATCTTTAGAATGATTCAATCTGAAGACTTAATTACATAATTAAGACCAACAAAAAATTAAGTCTGTTTTAAACAATGTGCTGGTAGCACAGAAAGAAATTACTTTTTTTAAAACCATCAGAGAAAGACTGTATGTTTTATGAAGCTGTCACTGTGACAGTCTTCTTGCCTTTTTAATCAGTATAAGCCGGTTTATGTCCTCTGCAATCTGATTTATTTAATACTAGGCCATGCTCTGTTATCATTTAGGAATTAATATTTCCTCTAATTTTGAAAACAATCACGATACTTAACTAAACTTGAAATAAAATGAGAAACACAAGGAGCTGTGGGCCGAGAAAGATACCAAAATGGATGCAACTATGAAAAACAAGTAGTATTTAAGAAGGCAGTGTGGGATAATAGACAAGTAGTAGGACATTTTCATTCCAAGTCATTCCTTTGGTTCTTTGGGGGTACTGCAATACTGTCTACATGCAAATATACTTTCTACATCAAACAACCCATCATCTTACTGAAAAAAAAAAAAAACAAACAAAACAAACCAACCTATTTGTTACATTTGGTGCAAAAATTTTCAAGTCACAAGGACCCTCATGGTAAGCTAACTGATAACATGTTCTGTAAGCCACACATAAATAAAATTATGCTTTACCATGCAACTATCAGATTTCCTGTTTACTTCATTATGCAGGAAGGATGAACTAAATGAATGCTTTTATTTTGACAGAGAACCTCCTCATCCTCTCTCAGCTTTCTTCGCACTTGTAAAGATCTCTTAGCTTCCCTCTGTCAGCTTGGAAGCTCTTACTGTCATCAGGCAGGGGAAAAAAAAAAAAAAAACAAACAAAAAAACACAAAAAACCCACAGCAACCTCACTGTATACGAGGACTGTCGCATGCCAATAGATTTGGCTGACAGGAACTGAAAAGAACTGTCACTCAGTGTCAGAGGACTAACAAAGCAATTATCAAAAAACCACATTCATGAAGCCGAAGGCATTCAGATTAAAATGAGACTCAGTCAAATCTAGCTGGCTAGAAATATCACTCTAGAATGCAAAGGTGTGACTTTATTCTTAAAGATTCCACAAAGTCCCATGTGGCGTGCGCGTGCACATGTGCGTCTGTGTGCGTCCCCATGAAAAAAGAACCCCAAAGACCCCTGTTCATTATTTAGGATTTAATCAACATCTGAAATGGTATTTCAAGGAAAATACTATTATGTCAGCCACTTTGAAAACATTATTTTCCTATTGCCAGTTACCTCCTAGAAAAGTAACCACTTTGACAGCTGGTCAGGATGAACACTGGTCTCCAGAAGCCAAATACGTGGAGGAATAATAAAACAATGGCACGGAAATATGTAATATGCATATTAAGCAGCATAAGGATGACAAAGCATGCCTCGATTTACACCAAGCATCCCTGGGCCCATAGGGCTGAACAATTCCGAAGTTTCTTTCAACCCCTCTTAAATGAATGCAGTTATATTACAAAAATCACTCACGACATTGATTCCGTCAGATCTCTGACTTCACATAACATGTCTACGTAGCAGAATGCTTATTGGTGCCTTAACAGTCACTAGAGTAACTGAAACCTAAATGATTCCTGAGGATCATTCTCTAGTGCCTGGCCAAGCAGAAGCAGTTTTATAAACGCACCCTCACTGTTCAGCTGAAACAAGCAACCATTTCATTTCTGAAACAGTCTTAATTTCAGAGATCGGATGAGTAAAACTACTTAATCTATCAGTTGCCTAGTAAGGCCACTAAATAATTTCTTTCTTTCTAGAAGAAAAACATGTACAGTAATCAAGAATATATTACATTGGGTTGTTGACTTCGTTTGGTACACACTGAGAGCTAAACTCCCACGAAATATTGCTGTAAGACAAATAGGGTTTTTTATGTGCACTTCCAGGCTACTTAATAACTTTTTTTTCTGTGGAAGGTCCTAACAGATTTAATAGTCCTACCAAAGAAAATCAGCAGCCCTTCATAAACACTTAAAATGGGAGCTAGACCTTCCAATTCTTTTTGCCTGTAATTGAAATAAAGCAAACATCTTAAAGCATGACTTTGCAAAGAAACTACATTCTGCCATTTAGTGATGGCAAAGGCATTACATTAAGTAAATCCTGTCCACAACGATAAATACAATTCAAGTAAAACCATCTTTCATGTTAGCATGAAGTTATGCCAAAAGTCTACAAAAAATTTGGACGTAATGGCCCATACATGGAAAGCATCTAACAGGTCTGTGTCTTTGGGGGTTTTTTAGGGTGGAGTAAAAGATCAATTCCAGCAAACTAGACGGGCTCCAACCGATGGATTTCTCCTTCTGTTTAGAGATTAAACAGTAACATTAAAACGGAAACCCTATCTCTATCTCCGCTGACCTTCTTCCAAGTGTCACAACCTGTCTGCACATCCAACAGGGAGATACAACGAAGGACAAAGATGCAGAAGACACTATTCTGGAACCAGTTTTTGTCTTCAGCAACGTGATATCCCTGACATTTAACGGGTCAGATCTGCAGAGCAGACAAGTCACCTCAGTTTCTGCAAAATACAACAGGCAATTAAAATCTGGAGTAAAATAGAACTGGCTACCTCACTCTTCCACAAAGATAGTTCTATCGAAGATAATCAGTTATAACTTGTGCTAACATCGGGGGGCTATGGGGATCAAAAGTCCTAGTGCTAAATACTTGTTACAGCCGGCTTAGTTAAATACCTTGAAAGACAGGCATTCTGGCTGAAACATAGCTGTGTTTCTATGCTTGTAGTCTACATACCTTCAAATTCTTTTATGGGCTATGAGCAAGCTGAAAATACAGATTTATATAATGTTTAATCGGCACTTTTTAAATTAACCTCAACAAGGCAGTTGAGGGACATATGTTTGGCAAGGCTTCACAATATATATGTCTACTACGATCCTGCACCAAATGGAGGTTTTCACAATGTTCTATTAACCTGCTGCTCAGAACAAAACCAGTAGCACACAGGGCAAGCGCTGTGACTGATCTGAAAGTGAGCATTCCAAGTCAGAGGCCAGTTCTGAAAACCCAGACCTTTCTTTCCAACAGTTTGTTTCTGTCAGTCCTAGAAAAATGATAGTAATTGAGATACCAGCAAACATAATTACTTCTCCCATATTTTTAAATTACTTCAAGAGCAACAGAGTGGCTAAAGTATTTTGAACAAAACATTACCTTTGCTGGAGAGAAGGAGGGTCCTGAGAACTACTGCAAATTGCACACCAAGTACAGTGAAAAGCTTGCTCCTGTGATGTTTAAGTAAAGGTATTTCCCCCTGTTTTGATGAAGGAAGCATTCTTGCAACTGTCGACCCAGGGATTCAGCTGTATGCAAATGAAGGCCCAGTTTGGTGAAGCACAGGTATGTGAGTTCGGTTCACTTTTACTAAGAAAACTCTTGTTCAGGTACAAGAGGATATGTGATCTATTGCAATGCTGTACGCAAGCACCAAAACCTAACAGAGGACTGCAGCTACTGAGAACATAATTAGTTGCTCAAGAAAAAAAAAAATCATAAGGAAGAGTATAAAACCCCTACAGAAGAAAAGCAGAGAAGTAAAATGATCAACTCAACAACACTGACATTGGTCTGTTCTAAAGAGCAGGGGAGGCCAATCTTTTCATACATGTGATCAGACAAACGCTCAGCCAACCAGCTTTGCCAGTACTAGCATCTTAATGGTGTCTCAGACTAAACAATCACTTTGTACTCCGGTGTAGCTTTCTTACTTGGTGTCTCCACACACTTTAAAACCTAATGGAACAAATCAACTCACAGAGGGGGGGTTACTTCTGACAGGCAAGTCAGAATAAAATAAACTTCTTGGTTAGCCAAACAAACCAACCAACCAACTCCAAAATTTTTTAATAATTTCATAGTCCATCAAAAAGAGCCTTGACATTTTTACCACATTTTTCTTACTTTGAAAAATAAAACGAGTATTTGCATAACTATGAATTGTTTATCCTTTTGAAATCTACCTTTACTTGATAGTGCAATGTGAAAACAGAAAAAGGGACACTTTTCTGGATGTTGGATGTGAAACAACTGAGGGCTGGGAGAAGAACTGTTCTGCCAAGTTCATGAAGATAACTCATGAACTACAGTCATCCTTTTGAAAGTACCTTTTTTTTTTTTTTCCCTTGCCTGTATTGTATCCTAGATATAGTAAGATTCCATAGATTTTTGAAATGCATTTAGGATTTTCTGCTCCAACTTGCTTATCACCATTACATTGAAAACTCTTCTTATCATTTTTTGAATTGTTTGAAAGTCATCAGATATATATCCAATACATTTGAGAGAGACATCAAAAGCTTAATTTGCTGTCAGGTGCTCAGTAAGGAAAAAAGTTTTAAAATTTCACAAATTCCATCATGACATGTCAGGCTTTTACATTAACCTTTAAAGCTGTAATGCACCATGACTGGGAAAGCAGGTATCAGTGTCTGAAAACTGTTCAGTCTCGGTTATGCCAAACCCTTGCTTTTATTATCACTAAATACTTGAAATATGCAGGTGGAAAAACTGATTTAAAATGTATTGTGAGTTGGATTTTGATAAATGAGACACAGCACTATCATTGGAACAACTACAAATAATTGGTCTGCAGATATATTCAGGTGAGTGTCAGTCAGACTTGCAAAAAAGTGTGAAGTTTGTGAAGACTTTTCTCTGTAACAAGACATTTTGTTAACAAATGGTCGTTCCAATAGCTGTTTAAAAGCACGCCTGTCTCTTAATTCAGTGTTGTGATACAAAAGCTACAATAACAAGGGGTGCTGTTTAGAATAAAAACAACTGAACGCTTAATTCTTTTTAGCTTATATAAACTAAAGACATATCCCTTCTGATTTTTATGTTGTTTTGTCTGATCAGAAGCACACTGAGAAAAATAAACAATCACAGTGACACCCTAAACTATATAAAAATACATTCAAGGTTTTTTAATTTTCCTGTACTGACTGAAAAAAATCACAAGGAATTGAAAACGAACTGTCTTTCACGATATTCCTAATGACATCATTTGACTCAGATGATATATTAAAGATCAAATCTCTGCATTCTTCCTCTTGCTAGTTCTGCTATGCTTGTGACATTTACTAGCGGAAGGGCTGCAGAAAGAGTTGGTGGATACGATTAAGTAGAAATCTTCCAATGTATTGTGTTCTTTACTGTCCATATCTTTTTCTCTTATATGACTCACCTTTCACTTACTTGTTTCTAAGTTATAGTGGATCAGCTTTAGGAAAAAATTGTCTGTGACACTTCTCCCCAGTGTCTTAAATACTGGCACAAACATAAAGTTAATAGTGGTAAGAGAAAGCTAAGAGGGAAATTCAATCTGGGAAAAACTACTTTCAATAGGAAAAAAAAAAAGGCATGTAGCTGAAGTCAGTCACAAGCAAATACAGTCCAGAACAGCATGTTTACAATGCTTTTTTTGTTTAAATCCTGGCCAAGTTGGGTTTTGCCCAGTTTGAACAATTTCCCAGCAGGGTAGATATAAAAGTTATGTCACCATCCAAGTTTTCTCTGTTGACAAATCTTTCCTTGAATGCTAACAGACTTCAGTAATGCTTCCTGTTTTGCCTTTCTGCACAAAAAGAAACCGTCCAGGCGCATGCAAGTGATTGCTATCAAGGCCTTCTGATAGATGGAGGGACATCTGTGGTAAGCAAGGCAGTACAATTATTATACAAAGGGACTTTTAAAGGACATCTTCCTACTCCCACCATTCAACCAACTCCAACTCCATCAGAGGCTAGATAATATGAAATTCATCAGCAGTAAATAAGGGTACAATCATACACATTCAGATTTCCCTTTTTCTCGAGCATATTGCTAATGACATTTACCTCATGCCATGTATACACGGGGGTTTGAATTATTATTATTATTAGGCTCAAAAGAATCTTTTTATCCTTTAAGTGGAATATTTCAGGAATTACAATTTGGTTAAAAAAAAAGATGGAGTTTTCATAGCCATAATTAGATTTGGCAAAAAAGTCCGTGGAAAGGTGTGCGCCCTTTTCAATAAAAACAATTGTTCTACTTCAGGTTAAATCGTTTCACCTGCTGTGAAACAATTAGCATCTCTTTTGCTACCGAGTACAGCTAGTTGCTTAATAAAAGGGTCATGGAGCCACTCACAAAAGGACCCGTTTTGCAAAACAGTCAAAGTCTGCCCATAGGAGGTGGATTCAAAGGAAAGCTATTTTAAAAAAGAATCGTCAATAGACTTGCAAATCTTTAGGACTGGTAGATACTCAGAACTATTAGAATGCTCCCAAAAAACAATTCTGCTTCCAGATTTTTAAATACATCATTCTTGATATCGTGGTTAACAGGGTGATGAAAAAGCTTCAAGTGCACAACTCTTAACTCTCAAATATATCTCCTTTCTGATTAGCAGTACCAATACTATAGCAAGCAGCTTTTTTCTTTGTCTCTACCAGAGGATCTATGATTATAGAGCATTCTCCGTGGTTTTACTTCACACACATTATCATCTCAGACCTCATTTTCAGGGAAACTGGAAGTTATGCAAGCCTCCGCTCAAAGAAACAAAGAAATTGCGTTACAACGATGAGTCCCCTTTATGATGATACTGCATCAACAGAATAATCTTTTGCCCTGATCTACCTGCAGACAAACATATCTCAGGAGCAGGTCTGAAACCTAAGACACTATCTTAACACTTAGCAAGAAAGAAGGTCTCCAGTTGGGTCCATTTCAGAGTTTAATACTTGACTCGGGTGAGAAATACAAGCCTGGCATAACGGCTGAGGCGTTGAGAAGTGAAAAGGCAGGATGCAGCACAGAGGACTAGAGAGGGACGGGGTCAGGAGATGAGGCACAGACTTGGCGGCAGAGACTCCCTGGCTAGAAACACCTCACCAACAGTCAGTCACAGAAATGCAGACTTCCGAGCTCGACAGAAGGGGTTTAGGATTAACACAGAGAATGCAGACATAATATCTAACGTACGTAAAAGTAACTGAAGCGAGACACAGAAAGGGACAATAAAAGGTACTATTCAGACAGATTGTTATGCACTACTTGGATCTGTCCCCAGTTGCAGCCGCTATGCTTTATGCATTGTGTTTGATACCGGATCCATCAGCTACAGTATGTGAGAGCACAATGAGGCAAGAAGCCAATGACTTGGAGCACTTTTTGTGACACAGCTACACTGAAGAGCAGGGCTTCTTCAATACTGAAGAAGGAATAGCGTTCGAGAGACAGCAGTGTAGCAGCTGTACGAATTTCAAGTCTAGACGGTGGCAACTTTCACTAACACAGCTCACTTGCTGCTCTTAAGTATTCTTATTTATTATAATAAGCACAAAATCATTCTAGTTACACAATACCAACTTGCCACAGCTGCACTCCAATGCCAAGTAAGAATGCCAAGCAAACTCCATAATTCAGTAGTAATGTTAACATTCACCCACCAGGTGACACTTCAACAAGCTGCAAACAGTACAAGTTACACGTTACAATCTCCCAAGAGTTGGCTACTCTCCAAATAAAGAGCAGCTATGCGCAGTGTCCAGTTCATTTCTGAAACAGCCTCTTTTATATAGTATCACTCCGTGAATATTTGTATAGCAAATACTGCTTTATAGTATTACAAGCATGGTTTTACACTGCATGCATGACATCATCTAAAATTACTTGTAACTTCTGTAAATTTTGCATCTGTCAGTTCTACACAATGCCTACAACCATCCATGCAACTCAAAGGGAATAAAACACCATGAAATCCTAGGACACTGCACATACCTCATTAAGTGTGCCTTATGTACATTCTATCAAGGAGATTAAAAAGCTAATTTCAACTAAAATAGACATCAAGTTTATCTACATAGAACAGTTAACAGAACTTAGAATATTTGTCTTTTCCTCATCCTAATAGTGAATATCATTGTTTGACTATATAACTATATGAATATTAGGAACTGCTCCGAAGTAGCATGATAGACCAACAGGGGTTTTTTGAAGTACGATACAGAGACCACTGGTTCACTTAATACACTCATAGCCTCAACTAAAATGAATGGATAGAAGCTATTTTAACTTTTCTGGGGAATTGTCAGTTATCTAGTTTGCACAAAAACATTGAGAAGCTAGCATTACGTTAGCTCAGACAATTGAAACTACCTTTTTTAAGTCTTAAAAACTGTTTATAAGGAAAACATTATTTAGGAATTTAAAAAGGTAGTTCAAAGCAGTAGCTTCACAGCCTTTGAATTAAGTCAATTGTTTTCTAAGTATTTTATCCCAAATGTATATAGACTTGGGTACAGGAATGTGTATTTTTCCATCCTGAAGAATGCGGCAACAGGAAAAATAATCATAAAAACCCACAGATAATAACCATACACGTTTACACAAGAAGAAATATCCAACAACCATACTTTACATTTATAAGCACGTTCGTATTTGCAGCGCAAGTAGCATACATCATACGAATGCTAGGTTACCAGTAAGATGGTATCAGCAGCAAATAAACCACTATTTGTACCTTACTAACCACTCAGTGCAGAAGAGTAGCGTTAACAGCTAAGGAAGGTCTGGAGCATTTAGCAGGTTATCGCCTCAACAAAAGCAACAGAGGACAAATCAACACCTTCTTCAAGAGTGAACACCTGCACCGTGGTTGCATCAAAATTACATATGGTGCTTTAATGAAATCCATGTAGTGTTATTTATTTAAACAGGAATCAAAAAAGAAGCTCTCTTCAGAAACTTTCAAAATTATGTTGGTTTTTTATTATTATTATGTTTTTGTTTCAGAAAGCTCCTATATGTACCACTCCTTTGAAGAAAGAAAAAATGAAAACAGTAAGTTTAGGGAATATTAAAATTGAGAGAAAAAAAAACCAAAACAAAACAACAACAAATCCACAAACCTAACTTACAGAGGATCCAAAGAGGGGCAATCTGCAACACAGACCAAAAGGCCTCACCATTACTAAACTGACAGATACTCAAATTAATGCAAATCAATGTTGAAGTGGTCAGATCATGTTTAAAAAGACTGTCTCTATCCCCATTTTAAGAGACATGTGCATCTATCACAAGAGGTTGCAAAGTACTTGTGCTTGTAGCTCAAAACTCTACAGTTAAAAAAGCATTAACATGGACCAGAACAGGAAAATTAGCAGAATGTGACAAAACACTTCCTGCTTAACTCTATCCTGCGTCACAACTAACAAAAGTAAACAGCCAGATATCCTGCAAAATCAAAGCAGAATTCAGGTATTATTTCCTGAAAGTCTATGCACTTCTGTCTCCGCTCCGTTCCTGCTGCAAACAATGGATCCAAGTACGAACACATGTAACTTTTGTATCATTCTGTGAGAACATATTCTTCTCCAGGTCATATATCTCTAGGTATTAGATGGTTTTGGCAAGTCTTGAAGTTAAAAGGGCAGACAGTTACCATGAAGTGACCGCCCTGAAGGGGTAATCAGTTTCCACTGCTAGAATTCATATGAATGAACCAATACACAAACAAAAGCGAGAACTGCCTGGCAAGTGAAAACAGAGACCTTCTGCATCCACTGGGATATTCTGATTGATCTATGCATTAAATCCAATTAGTGAAAAGAATGATTTCAAGAGGCTTTTGTAAAAATCTACCTGGAATGAGGGAAAATAAAAAGTATTCCACAGAGACTTTTTTTTCATATTAGAAGCAAAAAAGTATTACTAGACATCTGCATTTTCATCCAGGTGTATGAATCTGCAAATAAGACGATGCTGTACATACAGGTGATATAATAAACTGAAGATAAACTAAATCAATTCTCAAAAGTATGGTCAAACATCTTTCAAAAACACTAGAAAGTAGGAACCTAACAATGGATGGTGAAACAGGATGTGGTCCAGCTATTCCCGAAGTATGCCTTTGGAACCTACCTGCAAAAAGTGCAGATTAAAGCAGTTGACAGGCTAACCTAGTTAGGGGTAAAAAAACCCCAAAACTAAACACCCAAAAATCCCATCAAAACAACCCAAATTTAATAGCTGGAGATACAGCAAATTTGGTCTAAAAATTATGTTGCATTTGTCCAATTAACAACTTTCACAGGTGCAGTCAGAGACGAGGGTCAGCTGTGAATCCGATGACCTTCCTCACTCATCTCTGCCCCAAAATAAAAAATATTAAGGAATAATAAAACAAATGGGAATCAGCCAGTGCTGAGGAAACAATATGCATCAGTGAGACACCAGCAGATGCTCACATTGGACAAGTAACACCATTCAAGACAACTTTCTTGGTATCAGTTTCTCACTTGCTATCACCTACCACAATAACCACTTGAAAAAATTCAGTCCTTCTGTAGTGGCCACAATAAGACATTATCCTGCCCCCCAGCATCGCATCCGAGCAAAAAATCACCCCAGGAGCAGAAATGTTCATTACAGAATCTCCGTGACACTGATTTGGCAAAAATTCAATTAAAGAGAAAAGCTGTTAGAGGATGGTTTATGCTCACCAATTAAGAACATTTTTGACAGTGTTACAGGATGATAATCAGTCTAATGGCTTTTATGGATTTCAATCTTCCACAGAAGGGCTTAAAATAATAATTCTGCTTTTAAATACAAGAGCCTGCAAGGGCCTTGTAACACGGACAAGCAGAAGAACACTCGAATTCTCATTCAGAATTCTAGTATGGGTAATAAGTATACATAATACATAAGCAACAGAGAAAATCTTAAATGTATCTGTGTGTTAGTTTGAGTTACAAGCAGCGTTCAGTGTAACTACGTTAATTAGAGGGTCTCTTCCACAAGTGTTATCCAAACAGTAAAGTTTTCTGATTAATCTCAAACATTTGAGCTACTCATCATTTTAGTTTCAGAAACTGTAATTTGTTTAGCTTCAAGTATTGAACCTGTCATTCATCTAACTTGACAAGTGTCAGAATCCCCTTCTCTTGGTTGTCTTCTCAGCTGCCTGGCAGTTTGAGGCAGTTGTCTGAAACCGGTTTGGTGGTTTTGAGCCCACGCTTCCTAAACGTTTGGGAACTGAAGACAGACACTCTCCCACCAGCTTTTACAGATGTCATCTGGTAACGCTTAAAATTTATCAAGGATGTGGTCCACAGCAGTTTTGAGAAATAATGCTTTTGATCCACTCCATCACTATCAACATTTCTCCAAGCACCAGACATTGCTTGAAGGAGTCCTTTCTGCCGTTTCTCAGGTATCACACTTTTTGCAGTAAGCTGAAATGTTTCTCATCTCATAGTCTTGAATTCACTGTTCAGGGTATGTATAGCTCAGAGAAGCAAAAATGAAACTGCCAGTGGTAGGAGCAGTTAGTATATTTACAAAGAGAAAGAAAAGCCACATTGCTTTCAGATTTTATGCCCAGGGGATATTGTAGCAGCCATATAATTGCTAGTCAATGGCAAGGCACAAGCAGGAGGTGAAAGAAGTGCTGATTCAAGCTCACCCTTTAACCATTCCTTCGTGTTACAAGGTATGTCTGACAGTTGTTGGAATTGTGAAAATACAGTTAAGATCAAATAATGAAATACTAATAAAATGTCAGCAAGTGAATGTGACTAACTACATAGCACAAGAGAATGCTTACCACAGAAACATTAAAAACCAGCCAACCCCAAAGCCACTTAAGAAACGACACATAAAACAATGAAGCAAACCAAGACTAGATAATCTTTCAAGGTCCCTTCCAACCCCTAAAATTCTGTGATTTTGTGAAAACTATCTTCACTAATTCCAAAAGTCACAGAACAGCACACTGTCCAAGCCTCCCAATTGACAGCTATGTAGTTCTGGGTATACTGACACTTTCTGCCCTAATGAACACAGAGTCCAGCATGAAATTGTTTCTTCCACAGGCTGGATTCAGACAACCACCTCTGAAGATCAATGTTTTCAGATGCAATAAGAATTAACGTCTCATTACAACATGACCAATAACCTTCAATCCTCTGCAGGCCTTCCAGGAAGGGAATGCAGCTTGAGCAAGCCAGATAATAATGGGCACCAAAACATGGATCTGATGGCACACTCTGGATGTGACACAAGGTTGGTTTACAATAGAGTTCAGCTGGACTCAAGCACAGAGCTGGTCTCAAACGTGACTGACACTAACCTACATTTTAAGAGTTGCACATCAATTGTTTTAGGTAAAAATTATGACACCTCAAAAGCAGCTATTTTTTTTTCCTTTTTCTTTCTTTTTTTACAGGACTGATGTTTTTCACCTGTTTTCAAAGCCTGTATTGTCAGAAATTTCACTTATCTGTTTTTCCAAACCTCTACAGATTTTCAGTCTTAGTCTTAGAACCAGCAAACCTGTAGAGAATGGTGTTTGGATACATGGTCTGAGAGGTTATGCGTGCTCCTCCATATTGAATGTACAGCTGGACAAGAATTCGATATTGTAGACTCAAGAATTCTTAACAAGGGCACCAACACAAGTAAAGCACGTTTAATAAAGAATTCTAAGTATCTGTAATAGTTGTTTAAAATTAATAAATTGCTGTGATAGTACCCCATCAGCATCATTATATAACCACTAAAAAAGGAAAACTCAGTTCTAGTGTGCATGAAGAGTCTGGCACTACCAAAATCAAGCATTAAAAACTCTGAGAGCTACACAGCAGGATCACAGACACACGCAGAACTCATGAAAACAGAAGAAATCCTCAGCACCCTTCCATTGCTAGAGCCTTCTTTCTGATGAGAGAATTACACATTTTCCTGACTACTGCATACAGTGCATGTTCAGCCACATTAAATGTCTTCATGAATGTTATACACACCTAAACAACATGATCACCTGAACAGCTCAGTTGAATAAACCTGAGAGGACAAAGTCAGCAAACACAGAGAAGAGTTAACGTGGTGATAAGAAAGAAGTTTTATGTATTTTGACAAATAGAATAAGCTGCAGCATACTCGTCAGCCACAGTCTATGGTAATTATTTTTTTTCTTATCTTTTTTCCTTCTTCCTCACCTTGAATTCTTGGTCGTGTTAACAGGTTTTCAAACTAACTTTACTCTGGCTGTAACATCTCTGGCTAATATTAACAGCAGAGAGAGATCAAATTTCTTCACAGTAACTTAATTCTGTACTATTTAAAACCAGAATAACAATAGAAAAGATTATTATTTTTTTTTTCCTATCATTTTACATGGTGATTTGAATCAGTTTTTCTACAGTGGTATGTTAGGCTGCAGCTCTACTTATTACCCTTCAACTGAACATCAACAGAGATGATCCTCCGAGTAAAATTTAATCACAACATTCAGTTACAAACAGAATATACATAAAACCCTAGAAACATGAGTCTGGAATTTTGCAGTGCTTTAGCAAATTTACAGTAAAACAAGCAAATAACACATGCTTGGACAGAGCAAGAGAGTGCAACACTGCACAAGAAATCCAAAAGGCTGCTGCACCAATCCAATATCCACTAGACAGCCCTTTGTCTCTTGCACTGACTGGAGAGCTAATATGGGGTGTATT